>CAJUYI010002089.1:29686-66850 GCA_910591695.1 Galerucella pusilla
TATAGTACACCTCAAATTTTTAACGCACACCACAGCGAACTCAACACAGAAATGAACGAACACAGGATTCCTATATCATTAGATCCAGTACTTGGACCAAATTACACTCAAAATAATATTTCAATGTTCCCAAGTGGAATTAATATTGTGAACAAGATTTAAACTAACTTTGAAATATCTCGAGCTAATCCGTTTGGCGAACTTCTTATCTCACGCAAAGTTCTTATCTTACGGGCGTGGACAAACATGTTTACAGTAACAAACTGTAACTGTACCACAGTGAGAACAGTGGTAGCAGCCAACATTATCCAATTCCTAACATTATTTGGTTCATTTCAATGTTAATAATATCAAATGAATAAACAAGAAAGTATATAATGTGGAATGGTAAATTTAATAAGCTTAAAAAGTCTTCAAATATTCATGAATTTCAACCAACAGCTGCACTCGGTACACCTTTGGGTACGAAAATATTTTTCGGGAAAAGTTTAAGTTATAAGTCGCAATTGTGACTAAAGGGTCTTTGTTCCTTTGTTTTGTTTTCCGGTTCTCTGGGTAGTAAAGTGTTAATCTTTGCAGGGCAAATTATTTCGAGAGTTCCAGTACATAACGCTTGATGGTGGAAATTCCAGTCAATCATAAATTGTACCGTTTGACTTGGTTTCATGTAATTGTTTCCAAATGGTTCCGAATAAAAATATGTCAAAACAATGAGATTTACAGCCAATATTAGTGTCTTGATAAGTTACTTCATTGGGGTAACCATTTTGATTTTTCGATCAGCTTCCGATAGTTAGCTAGTACGTTTGGCTTATGTGTTGTCGACTTTGCCATAAATACATTTCTAAAGAAGTATATATCATTGACCAACCAATCATTAGACTTGCTCTCATTAGTGTTTACATCATCATTGGTTACTTTCTTAAAAAATCAACAATTGGATACTGAATAATCTTCGTTACTCAAAGAATTATCATCACGTCAGATGGGATAGCCAAGAAGCTCTTGAGTATCAGCTTCCCCGTACCGCTATGCTTGCTTGTGCGTCTGATATTCTTGATCTGCTGAAGCTCATTTCCTGTCCCTGTGTCACAATATACAATCAGCACTGTTGTAGTATCTGCTCCATTGTAATATTGAAAAGAAATGCAACACCGAAAAGCAGAGGGTGTCTGACCATTGGAAATATATAGTTGGGCTACGAAACTCCAGGTAAACGATGACCAGGAGAAGATATATAAATTCATATGTTGGTTATACATAGAAAGGCACAGCCTGACTGATGATCTTCGAATGTGAAACACCGACCCCTTGGAGATATGAATTCCCAGGACTAGAAAGCTCACGAGAGGATTTTTCCCAGAAGTACCTAGGGAAGAGATTGTTAAGGATATGGACAACGACTCTCTCTAGGTACAACCAGCCTGACGGCTAAGATGCCAAGGACTGTCTCTCACTGGTGGTACCCAACAAATAAATAATCAATCTGTCAAGCAAAAATAATTTTTGACATGTGTCCTAATAGGACACTCCTGCATAAGTGGGAACTTAAAAGAACTCAGGGCGACGACCCAGCACTGTAATGGAACGCCCTTGGTGCGATAATTACAGTCAAGCAGAGTCGAACGTGGTTAGTACTTGAATGGGTTCCCACACCAAAGAAGATCGTCGTATAGGGCCCAGGTCCCGAGTCCATGGATGTTGGGCTTGCTACCACTGGTAGGAACATTAGTGGTCTCGCCAAAATTTCCGGATAGGGGTAAAGTGCTCCCGGCGTCGGTGATTAGCCTCAGTCGCAGGAGTAGAAGACAAAGAGAATGTAGATTCTGTGGAATTGAAAAATAAACTTTGGTTCACATGTTTGTGGAATGCATAGCAATACAGAATCCTATCCAGACTACTGGATAGGAGAGAATTCCTAGGATTCCTTTGGAAAATAGGCCTAGAGGGGGTACCAGTCTCCGAGACGTTCCTCGGGAGCTGAGTAAAAGATCTTCTAGGTCGCAGTCTTTATCACCCTCCTGGTATGTATTTTGTCTGTGTTTTGATTTCTGTTATTGGGTATAGAAATTATAAGCAGTAGTGTTCTGACTCAAGTTTATTTCAGATCCTTTTTTTCATGTACGTCCTTCACATGTTATGTCGTACTTAAAATTTGTTTCGTTCGATGGGGAAGCTCAACAATATTTTCTTCACATATTTTTGCAAGTTGCCAAAAATAAATTATATTCGTCTTAAATCAGACTTGTAGTTGCAGGCATCGTATTCGTATAAAATTCTGTCGTGTCTTTGATGATCGGAATAAATTTGAAACAGCAAATTTAAAAAATTGAATCAGTATGTGTCGCGTATAACAAAACTGAGTTATTTCGGATTTTCACGGATGCCATCTGGAATACGTTTTTTACACAAATATAGAGTGACATATTTGACATACGATGGAATTGAGAGAAAGAAAATATTTAGATTTTGAAGTCTTCAAATTCAGCGTATCTTGTGAACGCAGGCAAAATGTATTTCAGTTAAAAACGATCGGATCGGGATGGAGAGTTTATAAAAAATTCAGATGTTCTCTTCTTGAGTGCGGGTTAATGAAAAAGTTGGAATCAATATTTTCAAGTGTTTTCTTGAAAAGAAGCACGTACTCGATGATGCTGATAATGCAATTCGTCATGTGATTCAAATATTTCATCTAATGTACGTACTACACCCCTCCATCCCTTGATATCCACGTCACATGCAGAGATAAAAAAAGACTAGACAGCCTTCTTTCTACTTCCTAAAAAAAATTGTATTCTGAGCGCCATCAATTGTAATATCCCAAATAAATCGTGACTCGGAAAATAGTATTATTGTACATTTTCAGTATCTTTTTTCAAAGATACAACTCACAAAAAATTAAAACTGTGTTCTCATAAGCTTCAACAAGTACGGAAACTAACACTTTTCTAGTTAAATCTTGAAAAGTATACAGTAAACAAACCGCACACATGCTAGTAATTTTCACTTTATATTTCTGGCAATTTGTCATTCAGAACAATGAACTGTGAAGTGCTTAATCAAATTTATAAATCATTTCTTCAAGACTATTCAATTCAAATTACAAAGGTTTTAAATTCTAACAATAAATAGACCTGCATATACATTGTGTTGAAGCTTTGAATATAATTTTCACGAAAAAAAAAAACAGACTTTTGTTGTCGCCTCGCTTTTCTGATTCCTGTTTTCTCTTAAGCAAACAATTCAACGACGCTATATTCAAATCAGCTAACACCAGTTGCGAAGGATTCTCCTAAATAATACACAATTCCTTAATTTATACAGATAAGACGGTTGTACTTGAAATAGATTATTTGTACATGAGTCAAGCGGAATATTCGGAAGTTCAAACTCCATATTCTTTAATCAAAACAAGATGAAACCCGACGAGTTGAGTTTATCGAATTAATTACTTCACAACTGCAGGCCATATTTTTTTCGGATCCTGCTATTCCAGCTTATTATTTTCCTATGCTCTATTTTAGTTGTTTGACATTCTCGGAATTAGAATTGGCAGTTTTTTTGTACATTTTTGTACAAGATTTCAATTAAATTGAATATTATTACCTAATTGAAAAAAAAAATATGTCCTTTTTGTGAAGTTTTAAAATATGTCCAAATTAGTTTTGTGGTTTCGTTTATTGAAGTGTGAATAGATTGAGAGCAGTTGCAATGATGAATCTTAATAAAAACTGGATAAAAACTCATGCTACTATCCTGATAAAGCAGGTGAATGAATATTGGAAAGTTCTCTTTCTAATATGGGTAACCAAACTTGACTACATTTGGCTGAAACACTAGTTACACATTCAACCGCATTCAGGTGTATTAAAGCACTCAATGGTTCCCTTAATTATATGTGCGCCGATTCCCATTGATATTTTGGCCCCTCTTCCCAAGCTTGTTTGCGAATATCTGACTCTCTATCTTTAATAAACCTTTTGTGTTCATTTATTCCGATTTTTAATGGTCTAGATGTTTCACCTTAACAAAATTCAGTTTATTCACAGAATATCTGATATTTTTCAACATTGTTCTTTATTTTTTGGTTTAGTTTTCTCTGGTATAGATCTCATCGTATTGTTAGATTTGAAGCCAGTTCGAATAAAGAATTAAATTCATTACCTACCAATTTTTTCAATTCTTCCTCATTAGTATTGAGTTTTCAAGAGTTATATTAGTTGAATTATTATGATGCCATCTGAAGTATACACTTGCTGTGTAAACCCAAATGGGATTAGGCTCATAAGTCACATATTTGGAAATCTACGGACAGTGTGACAGGTATTTGAAATGAAAGCCCTCTGCAGATCGATGGATGGTTTTTTTGTGAAGACCTAGCTTGGTGAGGTTGCCTTGTAGAGTCTTGAGAATTAGATGAACCTCTATTTTTTCTACATGCCATATCTGTCCTACCTCAATTACAAGATCGGTGTATTTTGCCATTCTCGTTGTTGTATAGAATATTGTTATAATTGGGTATAGCAAGATCCACCAAAAGAACCGAGTTAGCTTTTTTATCCAAAACTACAATATCAGGCCGATTGTTCGTCACCCGTGTATCGGTGATAATTGACCCATCGTATTAACCCGCTTTCAGACGGAACACTTTGTGGCCGGACACTAGAATCAAGATTCAAAACACAAAAAGTGTCCCGTGAAAAAGAACCTTTCACACAAGACACTACCCAAGTGACACATTCCATTTACCAAGCAAATAATGCTAGATCGAAGCATATAATTCAGAAAAAATGATGGAGTTTAGCATGTTCTAAGCATTATTCTACAGAATAATTTCAGCCTTCCCTAAAAGACGCCTTACCTTGTTTAATAGTAAATATTGCAACCAAGTAGCAATGATTGCTAGTAAGTCATGAAAAGTAGCCAAAAAATAGAGATAATGACTTTAAAAAATGCCGAAAAAATGGATAGCCAAATTGGAATTTAGTGTGGTCATATAATGCCATTGAGTGCTTCAATAAGTGCCATTTATAAGCAATACTATGAAGTTTTGTATTGGAATTAATTTGGATTTTAAATGGAAATTAATTCCAAAAAAAATCCACAGTATTGCTTACCTTAATGTGATTGTAAATCTCAATTCAGCTGAAAGGCTTCATGATATTTCAAAAATCATTATGGATTGTGAAGAAAAAGATTGGAATAAAAATGAATGAAAAATTACAAAACTACGGAAATTTGGACGAACAGGTGCGTATTACAGGCGTGTACATAAAAGTAGTAGCGCAGCTAAAAGTTACAACGAAATAACTATAGACACAGAAGATCACCTTCCTGGTTCTTGGACCACGTCTCTTCATTGGCCTTGTCGTAAGACTGTTGTTCCCATCCCATGCCTCAGGAACAACACACATAATTTTTCCTCCACTCTCTCAAGGTCTCAATAACTTTAAAGGTGCTTATTTTTTACTACGAAATAATTATAAAATATGAACAATAGAACGATCAATTACTCAAAACATAACCTCACAATAATCTTCTTTTTTTTCATGAATTACAAGTGGCTCGTACACAGATATAACACAGTGTCAACACTAGTGAGGCAGAGACACTTCGATTCAGTGGCCGGACACGTATTCTTTATCTTTGTCTCGTGTGAATGCGTCTATTTTAGCATCGCGATTCTTTCCAGACACTAATAGCCGGCCACAGAGTGTCTCGTTTGGAAGCGCTCTCATAGTCTGAAAGAATTATTATTATGATCATTCCAAGTTTACACTTGCTCAGCCCTTGCTGGTAATGTTTACCAATTCCGAGCGTGTGTAAACGCAAATGGGATTAGGCTCGGAAGTCAAATATTCAGAAATTTACGGACAGTGTGACAGGTATATTAGATGGCAGCCTTCTGCAGATCGATGTATGTATTTTTGTGAGGACCTAGTTTTTGGAATCAGTCCCGAAGGTAAAACGATGACCGGCACCACCTCTACCTCTACCTCTACATGCCACATCTGCCCTACCTCAATTTCAAGTTTGGTGTATTTTGCAATTTTCTCGTTGTATTTGTCTAGAATATTGTTATTATTGGGTATAGCAGCATCCACCAGAAGAACTAACTCGGTTCTTTTTCATCCACAACTACAATATCAGGCCGGTTGTTCGTCTCCGTCTATCGGTGATAATTGACCCATCGTATTTTAGTCTAAAAGAATTATCATTATTATTGTTATTATTATTATTATTGGGTATTGATGGGTAAACGCCAGGCACTGGTTTTAGTGAAACAGCATTTTCGTTGCCCTTGCTAGACGAGCCGCCCGTTCTAGCAGGGCTTTCAAGCAATCACGCACGTATTTGTAATTTATCTGCATCGAGTATTTTTCTTAATGTATTGCCTGCTCCTAAGCAAACCTCATGTTTTAAAACTATCCATCAACTTTGCATAAGTTGGAGGACCCTCTTTCCACGCCCCTGTGGTTTTTATAACGGTTATATAGCTCGTGATACATTTTATCGTTTAATCTGCTCATAGGCTCTTGCCTGGTGATTGATCCGATTTCTACTAGAATGTAGGACTTGATGTGGCGTTAGGTTCAGCGAGATTTCTAAGGTGACTGTTGAAGTTATCCTTGAAACTACCTGCTGTGAGAACATGATATATCATCATTATTGGTTAGAGCCATCAGTTTTTTCCAGTTTTTCCTGCATATTTTTGTTCCAAGAGACCAAGATTTATCTATCGTTCTCAATAACTTTTGCCGCCTTCTTTTCACTAATGAAGTTAAAGAATATTGAAAGTCGCATCTCCTTGTAAGCGAATATATTAAATGTTAAGGGAGACTTGAAATTAATTACATTGGATTACACGCAGTATAGTATTTATTTTGAAAGCAAAACAAACATTACTTATGTTTTCTGTATTTCTATATTTCTATATTTTTTAACATGGAATCTATTTTGGAAATTATTTGCCTGGTAAGACTAAAGATCATCAATCATTTCATTGTATCTAACATATTTCTCAAATTGAAATGCTTTTTAAGTTCACTATTATACAAACAAAACAAATTATTTATATAAACGTATGTATACCTTTTTGGATGTTGGTATCAAATAACGATAGAGGAAAGTAGTGAAAAGTGTTATTTATCCTATGTGGTATTTTTTCGAATACAGAGTTGAGATAAATATGAGTCATTGAAATATAAGTGAAGGGGGCAAAATACATCTGACTTTTCTTGTCAACAATATAATGCCTGTTGAACCGGAAATACTTTGGAAAGTAGATCAGGTGCTCGAGCTAAACCAAGAAAATTGACAAACTCTGCCCACAAAAACATGTATATCAGGTTTAATTTTTTGACCACTCTCGTCGACAATGCTACTTTTGTACTGCTTCAAGATAGTGTCAGATAGATGTGAGAAGTCAGCAAGTAACTCCTAACTATGGTTTTTGTATAAGTGATGAGGAAGGGAAAGATCAAAATTTTACGATTTTAATAAAGAAGACGACATAACTGTGGTAATATTATGTCAAAACTTTTGTAGCAAACTTTTCTTTTAGCTGATTTACGGCATAAATAGCTCGCTATTTAAATCATCCAAAAGTTGGATTTCCAAAAAGACACGAAAACCTTGGTAGAATGAAAATATTCAGAATAATGGATCCCAAAATGATTTTTTCCGCAAAAAAATTATCCACATTGATGAGACATATGTTTTTGTAAAGTTTAGCACCTCATGGAAACAGGAAATAGGCTTGGGCGATTGGAACTGAAAAATGTAAGAATAGGGTAGTTATTCGTAAACCAATTCATATATTTTTCCATAAGTACTACACTGTATTTTCCGTCGATGAAACAGCACTTTTCTTTCGCTAGATGCGGTTGTTTTTGATTTCAATTAGCTATTGAGAATATGTTTCAGCAATAGCTACAAGTAATTGATGTGAATGACACCAACAAACTGTCACCATTATTATATTGGCAGTCCGAACCATATAGGTTTCATTTTGTTGATTGTTCGATGGGCTATGGTGTGTTGTGATAGATCTCAGTTTCTTTCACGAACTAGGACAGTCTCCTTGCTTTGGACACCAAGACATTCTGGAGAAGAAGAGAATAAATAGCTGATCAGCTAGCCAGGAAAGCAGAAGCCACTTTATTTGTAGGAGCTGAACTGATTCATGGAATTTGCAATAATGCTTCTAGAGAAAAACTAAGAAAAAAGAAAAGCCAGCCAATATCACTTGGCAGTGTGAAATCTAAGCGAAGACCAACTGAGAATCGTATAATAGGTCTCTGCGCAGGGCATTGTGCAGCATGAAGCTCAAGGCTTTAAATGGATGGAGTTTCTGTTGAAAGTCAAAAAAAAGGTGAGCATCCCAGCTTTTACTGATAGAATACAACCCTTTTTTATTGTAGAGGCTTCTGCACCTAGTTCAACTACAAGTAGAAATCTCTTAACACTACTTGAACAATTACAGTGATTTCATCGTCCTCTTTTGGGCGACATAAACACTAGGGTTAGAAAATCAAGTTCAATGATTGTTTCAAAAATGAGAAAATTGTTCAAAAAAATTATAGAAATACATGTTTCTGATTAGTTGATATTATGAAATAAGCGCAAGGATTGAAGAAATTGAATTTTGTTGCATAACGCGAATATAAGACAATTTGATTAATGAACAGATAGACATTAGTAAGGTAATAAAAAAATATTATTTCACATTAACCAAATGAAATATGCACCATTTTTTACCATCATTTATTTAAATGGATGCAATATTCGTTTATCATTATTTGCTCATAATAATATAGCATCAAAAAACGATTGAACTGATGGAAAAAAGTTCCATCCAAAAACTCATAACGATATATTCAGAAGAAAAAGTGGAAAAAATCCTTCGGAAAAAAAAAACATGAACTATTTTCACAGTTCTATCATAGTGTACTGTGTTCTGATCATATTTCAATTGGGCAGTGTCCACGCAATATCCCCGCCTGCCTAAACTAAATTGTACTATCCTGACATAGCAGCAGATTAACTATTAGATAGTTTAGGACTGCTTGAGCATTTCTTGGATGTGTGACACACAAATGGTTTCCGCCTAACGAATAAACCAGAAATTAAAAAAATATAACAAAATACTTATCGTACACTGGGATTTTAACAAAAAATTCACGTGAAACGTCAAAGTACTCAAGTCAGATTCTGAACAACTTCAGACATTGTGGCGTTGAGAATTTTGAGTCCTTGGGATGCTAAACAATACTTTTCGCCCTATTTTTGGGGCTCATATCATTGGTTACCGGTAAGGTAGGTGAAACATTTTATAGATGATTATAGACATGAAGCGTTGGGAAGTTGAGTGTTCCAGTTGCTCCCTTACCAAAACATTATCAACTTCTCATAAAGTAGTACTAATTGAGCAAAACAATTCACAAAATTGAGTTCAGTAATCTCAATATACATTTCTTGGCAAATATATTAATAATATTTCAGCCATTGTGCTAATAATAAGTGGTCAAATATAAATTCTGGTCCTGGTGAATTCTTCTGTTGGTTTTCAAATATGCTTTAGTCCTATGTCCATCCAAAAGGGTACTTTTTGTGATTATCAGGTCTTACAATAGTTATTCACGTAACTAGTTATGGAAAGAGCGATATTGTTCAACAAGCGTTAATATATGCCAAAACGAGCGCCAGCGAGTTTTGCAAATTACGCGAGTTGAACAATGTCGCTCTCTTCATAACGTGTTTGCGTACAACGTTTTATCTTATTCCGCGCTTTTATAATATTTAATAAAATCTTCAATTACAATGGTAATAAAGTGGATTTAAATGGTGTTAGAAGTAATGTTACTATGAAGTATTCACCCAAAAAATTGACTCACTTTGAATAACTGTAGTTGTCAGTTTAAATAATGGAATAATTGTCAGTTTTGACAGTACCTAATTAATAAATCATTTTTGGCAACAGTTACGTTAAGTTTTTACATAACTACTTTTCATAACTGATATATGAAGGTTATGAAAAATGTGACGTTACCTAACGCTAACGTCAAGGAGTGACAAGTGTCGCAATTGGTAGCGACACTAATATTTGAACTAATATTTGAACGATCGTGGAACCAATCCTGGGAACTTCCGTTAAAATTTGATAGTGAAAACCAATATATTGGATCTATTCAATTTTTTTCTGTTGACACATCGTGCATAATACTTATTTTAAAATTTATCATAATAAATTAATCAGAAAAAAACGAAAGGAGTATGATTATTATAATATTATTTTCAGAGTTAGATGAAATAACAAACAATACAGATTTTGTAGGTATTCTGTCTGTATTAACTACGTTTCAAGGTTGAATTATAAACTCTCCAAGTTTATTTGAATTCTGGTGTGTATTTTTTCAACCTCTTCCATATACGAAGATATTCATATCTACGATTAGCATATCAAGTAGTATATCCTAACATTCCAACGTGATTGCTTCCAAATTCAATTGCGTTGTAATTTAATTCCGCTCAATGTCTCCACCTTCCTCAATAGCAGCTCATAAGCCATGATATTGGAATGTCAAAAAGCCAATTTAAAGATTCAATTTCTAATCTTATTGTCAAAATGAAAAAAAGAGTTTTATTGAAAAATATTTCAAAAAATATTATATTACTTTTATCAACAAAATTCAATTTGCAATATTATTCAATATACAATAATATTTGGGTTTCGAGCTACGCGGCCACGTGTTCGAACGATTTTAAAGGGTCAGCTTCAACATAAGAATGATCCACTTATCCTTAATCCATGGGAAGCAACTCGACCATTATTGTTTCTCAAGGGCTTATCCGACTATTCTATCAGCCCTATTTCTTCTTTTTGTGAATGATACATTTCAATTTGGAATCGTGATAATTATTAAAAAGAGCAATCCCAATTTAAAAAGCGGGGAGAATTCTACATTACTGTCAGAACTAATAGTAGGTGGGTACTTGTGTGACCTTTCTCTGTTTTTTTTTGTGAGCTGTGGGCTAAATATGTCCAACCTTTTTTTGTGCTCACTATGCCGTCTGTAGCAAAAGGCCTACATGGTATAAGTAGACAGAGTGTGTTTAAGGTCGGTTGTGTTTTTATAATCAACAGGTTGTACATCTTAGATAAGACCGGTAGGTTGATGTAGGTTGATTTATCATTAGTGCGGTATTTGTGGTCTCAAGGGCAAGTACTATTTTAATTGTTTCATATATCTTCTGTATTTGTCAAAGTATAATACTATTATAACCATGGATATACTACATATAGAGGCAACAAGCCATAGGGCGCTATGTAAGTGGGAATGTCCGTCTGAACTTCAGCAAGAAAGAAAGAGACAGACCATCAAAGGTTTTTTTCCCTTATTTGTGTATATATGGCATACACGCTATTAGAGAAAGACAGCATAAACCTCCTACTTTCTATTTCTCTCATATCTGACGGGTTCGAAGCTGGCTTGTTGCCTCTATTTGTAGTATCTCTAATGTCCCACCGAGACTTCGGAAATTGAAGAGTTAAGGCAGTTCACTAAGAATCAGCAGCTACTTCTCTGGCTATATGCTACGGAGGACATTAAATTACATTACTAGTTAATCTTGACAACGGTAGCTGAAACGCTAACGAAATATAAAATTAAAAACATTATTGTGGTTTGATTCCCCAAAAAATAGGTGAAAAATTGAATTACACTTTAAAGTTAAGCGGGGAAGGTATTTAACTTTGCTAGTTAGTTATTATGGTTACTTATCGATTTTTATTAAAATGCTATAACCTCAAAAATACATTATCATACATATTTACATATTTACGAGAACGTCTTCATTGTTTTTTCATGCTAAAAACTACCCTTGCTTCGAAAATATATTCCAAGTAGCTTTTATCTACCAGTCTGCGGTAACAAACTGCTAAACGTGTCCATTTCAAACCATTAAATGAATAAATAGCTTGAAATAAAATGATGAAATTTCAGTGGAATAACTATGCACAGAATGTTCCATCAATACTTTATACTGAATAACCTTTGATTTAGTACTAGGTTACTTTGGGTTTTAAGCAAAAGTTTAATAATATAAATTATAGTTTGGGGAAACTGGAGAACACTCTTCATAGGTAATCGAATTAAGAAATCAAAAATAGTCCCCAATTCAAGAATTATATTATTAACTAGAAAATTAATGTGATTATGGTAATAGCGTGAGGTAAGGTATACACTAACTCTGCATTTCGGAAATTTCAACAATTGATATGGAGCACCCCAGAATTACGAATTAATCTGAGCGTTAAAAGTGGGTAGGAATCAAGTTCAAAAGTTTCCTCATAATTGGAATACCCTGTATTTTATTACCATATTCGTATTGTCATCAGTGCTTGACAGGTATAGAAAGTTTGAATCAAATATGTTCGTTCACAGTGGAATGAAAAACTATAGACAAGTGAATTTAGGAAGCAAGATCAATCCAAAACTGTCGAGAGGCCGACCAAAGAAAACATGGAGTGACATGATGGTAGAGGATCTAGTGAGAATAAATATAACCAAGATAATCGGAGATTTGGAGTTACAGTACAGTTTACGTCACATTCAATGATCTGAACCCATTGAAAAATAAACTACATTCAGCACTGAACTAACCTCCAGTTATATTTCAGTTTCCATGATCTTTTCCCTTATTTATTGAGATGAACAAAATATCGGAAATAGCAGTTTGGATCAATTTTGGGAAATCGCCATGTATCTTGGAAATGAAATAACTAACTGAAGATCTGGTAGGACCATGACTTGCTCCACAAAGGAATAATTACCTTCATCCTTTTTTCTATTTAATTCTGAGTACCCTAGAAAACCATTCAATTTGGGGCACTCTGTACATAACCTTCCATTCTAATTCTGTAAAACACAATATAAGTTCAATTACCTAATGCTAGAGGAGTAAATTATAAGTTCTAAGCGTACGAATAATTTTGTAATTACCAATTATCAAAAAAAATATTCAGTGGCATTATGAACATAATTTCTTCATGAAAAAATTTATGAATGTGTTTTTTCTCCACACAAGTACTTTCAATACATTTTTATATCATATATTCGCTATTGATTCAATAGAACATAGTCCGATGGGATTTGTGTACATGACTCAAATAAAAGTATCCTCTAAAAAGAATATAATAAATAGAAAGATTTATCAGAGGCTGGTTAGGGAGTACAATCATTGAAACTTATAAGAAATGAGTAATGAGGTTGATAAACTGTTCAAACATTATTCAGAAGAAATGTCGTTCAATTCAACTGGATTTCAACCCATTCACGAATTGCGGTATTCACAGTTGTTATTTTTATTTTTGTCTACGATTAAATGGATATTGTACATTCTGTTGGTGCAAATGAAATCATCGACATGACTCGTGGTAATATCGCTGGATTTTCCTTTTCTCTGCACGTTCTAGTAATAAAATATCTCCATCCGCATCCACATCTACAACCCACAGTTACCCCAGATTGGCGGAAATAACAGCCGGACATATATTTATGTCCGCCAGTAAAAACCCTCTCACTATGCTAGTAGTATTATGAACTATATATTTACACCAGTAATTTGAAAAAAACTTGGTTTGAACATTAAACAGTTTTACTACCAATGAAGAAATCAATGGAGGAACAATAAGGTTGCTTTTAAGATGAGTTTTAGAAGACCCAACAAAGTTACTATAAACGATTAGGATTCAGTACTTGCAGAAGAAATTTTCATAACAACTGTTTGTATCTACAAATTAAAGCTTAGTATAAATGAACAACTTTTTTCTTCCTCTGGAGGCTAACTAAACTTGAATGCTGGAACAATTTAACACCTTGTGTTCATTTCCTACACCAACTTCTGAATTAGTTTGAAAAATGTCATATTGAGAATGAAATGTCTTATAACTTTAATGATGAATGTAGTTTTAATGAGAAAATCAATTTCTGCTATTTATAAAAAAAATGTGTCATGAATATTATTAAAAGAAACCTAACCCAAAACATTAGGGAGAAGACTGAATGAAGTAATTGAATATTTATTAGATCAATGAATAAAAAAGTTAATTTTTTATCTAAGCTTCATTTGTTAGTTATGGAACAAAGTTTATCCATACCATTGTAAACTTTCAAAGGTGTGAAATGAACGTTTGTTTACATAGTTACCAAGATGTATTCAAAGCTACATCAACGAAACAATAAAACTCACCTTTAAAAAAAGCACAACGACCTTCAAACTCTAACTCTTGTGAAGTCCCTATAAAAACGAAAAAAAAAATTACTGCAGAAGTCACTGAGGAAATAGCACGTCAGAGCGAAAAATGGCGACAAGAATACAAACCGTCTTGCTCAAAGACCCGGAACCATTTACTGGTCTGTGCGGCATGAACTCCGTATATGTATGTTTCGCAACTCCGCTTTCGGTTGCGGGCTTCGGAAATATTCGGGAGTTGCATGGTTTTTCGTTTACACTTTGCGCCCCTTCTGCTCCTCCGTGGATGTGTACAGCGTTTGAGGAAATTTGTTTTATTTGCCGGACAGTTAGACAAGAAAAAATAATATGAAAGTGATGGAAAGTTTATCCTGCATCAGCTCAAAAAAGAAAAAAATATATTTATGATGTGCTATTTGTTACTTCTCAATCCTGGATGGTGATGGAGAAAAACGTGGAATATAAATATAGATGATATTTTTTAAAACAAACTTTGCTCTACGAAGTTTTAAGTTTAAATGGAAATGAACAAACCTCCGAGTGTCCTATCTCAATTATATGCTTAATTTGTGTGGTGTTTCCGATAATATAAAGACAGCTCTTACGGACAAATTAGATAAAACCTTGAAATTTCTCGAGTCAATTAATATTTATAAGCTGTAGACCTTATTCTTTTTTATGTCTTTAATGAATTCCATATATTGTATTCAAACTGCCAATGACCCAGTGGTTGACGCAGTGTATGTGGAAATTTAAAAAAAATAAAATTCTATTGGAAATTTCCAAGGTTTTTCTAGTCTGATTTTTCTAGCAATGTTTTGCTTTTGAATTGTCTTGTGTTCCTATGTTATAATCTGCAGTCTACTCACTTTGGTAGGACTGCTTCTAGTAAAGGATAATATGAAAATATGAATGTGGATGGAGAATAATAGAACGGCGAATGAAGAATAAATAAAATTATAGTGAGATAAAAATTGCGAATGATTTTCTTCATGTTTATCAATATACCATAACTACTTTTTCAATTAAAATTTCCATAGTATTCTGTAGCTCACGGTATCTGGTTGCGACCTCATATTTTTCGTTGCTTTGTTATATACTCTATGTTGTCATTTTGTTAAATTTAATTCGGAAATACTCGCTGCTTTGAATACAGTAAGGTGTATTCGAAAGAGGCGCATACTGAATGTTCTTATTTAAAACTCTAGAATTTTATGATTTTAATTAATTTTTTCCACAGGTAAGTCTGCTAAAAGAGCAATATTATTTGTATAATACCTGTAGTCTCATAACTACTTTTTTATGAGAAATATTATATACTGTTCAAGTGAATACCAATGATTTACAAGTTCTAAATTTAACAATACCCGAATGTTTCATGTACAGTGCGTTATAGACATGAAGAAGAGATAAAAGAGGTCTTGAAACATATGTGCGTGGTTGGGAAGAAATTATAAAGGCCAAGGTAGGATAGAACGTCAACAATTAAAGTGGTTTGGACATATGGTAAGAACGGATTGTTCGAGATAAGTGGAGAAGAAGATCTAGAGGCGGGCATAGGAGAAAATGGCATCATGTAATAGCTATCCTGGATACAAATGATGGAGAAAAAGAGCTCGCACAATATCTATATTTTTTCTGCAATTAAGCAATTCTCTTATTTTCAAGCCGTAATAAATGTATCACACTATGTAGGTATGTATTATTCAAAATATTATCAATAAAAACAGGATTAGTGAATTAGAGTTACAAATAATATATTTCGCAGAACGTTTGAAAGATTATAAGAAAAAATCTAATATCTCATATATTATCTTTTGGATGCTGGATGTAATTTTTCCACATTTCTCCTTTTTTGAAATTTTTCACCGAGTGATGGTAAAATATAAATATATCTGACAGGGTATTTATAATTTTTAAGTTCAAAAGTTGAGCCCTGGGA
The DNA here is from genome assembly GCA_910591695.1 of Galerucella pusilla. Taxonomy (NCBI): domain Eukaryota; kingdom Metazoa; phylum Arthropoda; class Insecta; order Coleoptera; family Chrysomelidae; genus Galerucella; species Galerucella pusilla. The sequence goes on from CAJUYI010002089.1 coordinate 45,885, forward strand.
AGGTGAAAAATGAAACGTAAACGCCATGACATTTCATTAGAATAATAGGCTTTGCTCTTGAACGTTCGTCCTCAAACGAATATAAAATATATTTTTCGTTTTATTTAGACCAAACATTTTAAAGATAATATATTGTATGCTGTAAGCCTTTTTTGTGGAACTTTCAAAATAACAAGTTTAAATCGAATGGCGCTTTTTATATAATATGTCTCGCAGCTATACTTACACAGTGGATTTTTTATTAAAAAAATACCTACTGTTTATATTACTTTGTATACGTTCTGCTAGGTATACGTTTGTTGTAAGCTTCTTTTCGTTGCACTCTACCCTTTCAGGTTTTGATTCAATTATTTATTCAGTAAAATGAAACATTATCATGGTAGTCATCATGACAATGGAAAAGTTTACGGAAAAAATTAGTAGATCAAGGAATATCAAGGAACACTTTTGTTTGGTCGCGGTTCAATAGCTTCAAAGTAACCGATTTTAAAGCTAGAGGCTGGTGACGAACTCCAACTCCAAGAGATTAAGATGTGAGGTGCATAAACGTCTCAACTATCGTGGTGTATATACCATTTTTTCCACTACCATACCTTGTTTTTAAACTAGGAGAAGCATTTTAGGAATCTTCATTCACACCACTAAAAGTAACTGGATTGGGAGTGTGTTCTGGAAGGGTCGTGCTCGGTATTTTTCAACGTATTGACGATTTTGTCAAACCTGTTTTTTACAGCTTGCAGTTGTCGTAGCCTATGGGAATCAAGGAATGTCTACATATCGAATCATTATTGTTCACAGGCCATTGCTAAAATAGCTCCGAAAATAGTAATCAAATGTCACATTGTTGTGAAAAAATGTATGGATATGATAAGTAGTTCTGGAAAAAATTGTTGATAGTTTTAGGAGGAATAAGTATACAAAAAATGCAATTATATGTTTGAATAATTCTTCCATATCATTTGAGGTTTAGGTAGCGCACAAACGAAAAGTAAACAAAAGTTTCGATTCCGAAGAATACCGTAATATTGTACTGTTATGTAGTAAAACTCATGTACTGATAGTTTGTCGAAAATGAACAAACAAACACAAAAAAGTGTTAGTGAAGATTAAGATGATAAATATGTTTATGTAAATAGCCACAGAACTGACATTATATTGTCAGTTATAACGAAAAATCTGTGTGAAACGGGCAGAAGCAGAAGCAGAAGCAGAAGCAGAGGTGCCAACTTGAATTCAAATCGCTCCTATTAGTTTGAAAACAATGTATAGACAAATTTAAGACACAACGCATTGAGTGTAAGAGTTATACTTGTTGGGTATTCAATACATTGTCGAGAGTGCATTCTTAGTTCTCCGCTAGAGATCGGGGAAACTATCACCCCGCTCTTGTTTATGGAGTATTATGTTGGTTAAGGTAAGCTATCAATTTCCATCAACAGAAGATTTTGAATTCCTACTTTTGAAGGTGAAAACATTCCTCGATCCATATTTTGCTGCAATCAACGTAAAATAAAGAACACAGTCCAATGCCAAAATCAAATTTCAACAGTGTCGATCTACAAATCTATAAAAATCCAAGCTGATTCCTCCCAAAGCGTTTACCTCGTGGACTGACTCGTGAACTGTTTGTTTTCGCTCCCCACCCAACCCATAAATTATGAACGCATTCCTCATGTCATTTTTGGTTTAGCGCGAATTTCAAGCCAATGGCATTTTTATCTAAATAAATTCATTTTATTGGGTAATTTCAAGCAGCAAGTGAGTTAAATAAAATCTCTTGGATATTCAAAATTATGTTGCACAAGTTTTTAACAACCTCAGAACAATTGAATTTGTTTATTATTGATCTAAGTTAACAATGGGAGAAATTATTAACCACCGAGTACTTTCACTATTAATAACAAGCAATAAAAACTGAAGTGCTCTACATTTAATAAATATTAATTTACCAACCGTAAATACAATTTATCCTCAACAGCCAGGGAAATTTAGAGCTAATGGGTTAGCAAAACTTCAAGACGTTGTCAGATCAACTGGTGAAATTCCCCAGTTTGTTTTAATGTTCATTGACATTCGATCATCGTCCAATATTTAAAAGTTTTTTTTGGTGCTTTTAAATTCATTGTTTCTTTGAGATTAAAAAAACAGTTATTATCATAACTAATAATTCACCCAAATCTGCAGTATGTAGTTAATAAAATGCCAAAGCAGCTGAACAGTAAAATATGTCAAGAGATGGTAACATCTTCGTTAAGCTATTTCGAACGAGAATGGAGAAATAAGGGCCCGCTTCTCCCGCTGCTGAAAGAGACGTAAGTAATAGTATTCGCTATTTGTATTCATTATTATTAAGAACTGTCAATCTAACATCAGATTGGCTTTCCCAGCTGTCATTAAGTAAAGAAAAAACTACAGCTGGCCAACATCACAATACTTTGTATTGCAAAGTCATCGTATTTTTATCGTAAATAAACTATACATATATATTTAATGGAACGGAAAGTTACTTATATCAAATGAAAATTTCGTTTAGATATACTTAGTCTCAATAATTTTCTGCTTAAAAATATCTCCAATAACGAATAAATTTGAATTTCATTTGGGAAATTCAAAAGCCGCACATTATCTCCCAAATACAATTTAATCTCGACACATTTTCATTTTTATATATTCTCATATTTGTAAGTCGAGAAAGTTCAGTTTTATTCTCCTAGTTTACGCCATCAATATAAAAGTAAGAAGTGTAATTTGCAAGTCAGATGCTGTCTTCTCTAATAAAACCAGCGTATATATTCTTTATTCGGAAAATGCTCCGTCTCTTGCCAATAGGGGAGATTGACGGAAACAGGCTGTATTTATATAAATAATATGGGTATAGATTTATTAGTAATTTCGTTTTCTTCTTTTGCGCCATGAATATTATCAAATTGTAAATAGAATGAATTTATAAAAATGTTTGTAAACAAATAAAACAAATATTATTGTTACCAATCAGTGTAATCTTTGGGAGGTTTTTGTGTAACTTTTTGGAAAGTAAAATTTTTTCGTCCTAAAGGAACGAAAAAGTTCATCTGTGGTACTAAAGCGAAGTCATGAGAGTTGACTGACATACCCGTTGGCTTCTTTTTACCTGAGAAAAATCATGAAGTGCGTCCTCGTCCAATGAATTAGATAATTAATAATTTTCATGAAACCGTTGTATTCATATCACGAAAAATCTCAGCAATTATAAGAAAATGCGAGATAAAATGTAACTTTTTGATAAAAGAAATGTCTGCTGCTACTAGTGCATTTCACATTAATGGAGAATTCTTGCAGTATCTACAATATTCTCTCAGTACGTATGTTATCAACTGCAAAACCTCAATGAACCCGAACTTAGTTTCAACGATACTTTATAGAAATAACGGGCATACATAAAATTGTACATATAACGAGCTATATAGCATACCATATACAGTGTGAAAATTCCAAACGGAATATATTCATTATTTCGGTTACAGTACATACATATTTTTACAAAATCCCGAAACATTCTACATTGACATTCTTCGACGTGGAGATTTTTTAATAGAGTCATATAAACTAATTTTGGATACAGAAAGAAATGGTGTCCCAAAGGCAGATGCATGGAACAACGAGGTAAAGGGAAAAGGAGGGAGGTTAAGCGTGGTAGTTATTTAACCAACTTTCGACGGAAGTCGCCATATTGAAAAGCCACATTAGTGACATTAGTTATCAATTCTTGTGTCAACAATAACCTAAGTATACTGAGATGTGTCAAATTGAAGAGGCACGTTGAAAAAATAGCGATTTTCAGTATTAGAATTCACGTAACTAGTTATGAAAAGAGCGATATTGTTCAATAAGCGTAATATTTGCCAATACGAGCGCTAACGAGTTCTGCAAATTACGCGAGTTGAACAATGTCGCTCTCTTCATGACGTATTCACGTAGTACGTTTTATCTAACTCCGAGCTTTCATAATATTTAATAAAATCTTCAATTACAATGAAAATATTAAAGTGGATCCAAATAGTGTAGTAGTAATGTTACTATGAAGTATTCACCCAGAAAATTGACTCACTTTAAATAACTGTGTACTGAATAATATTGTTTTCAATGTTTGTCAGGTTTAATGATGAAATAATGGTCAGTTTCGACAGTACCCAATTAATAAATTATCCTTTGAAACTCATGTGGTATCTCTATGTTGAAACTGAAACAGTTACGTAAAGTTTTTACATAACTACTTCTCATAACTGATATATAAAGATTATGAAAAGTGTGAAGTTACCTAACGTCAAGGAGTTACTTAAAGTGTCACATTTGATAGCGGAATTAGATAAAGTTCATTTATAAGTATAAGCATGAATTTAAGTTGATATTGAGTTGTGTAATAGTGTTATAAAGTTTTTGAATGTACCAGAATCTGGTATCAATTCTCTTACAACAAAAAGTACCACCTTAAAAAGAAAGTTTTTTGTTTTTCCCAATTGAATAATTTAATGTACGCCTCTGTCGTATACAAATACGGACTTTTTACAAATTCAGTGATACTAAATGACCTCTTGAATTTTGACTATTGCCGTGAGTAAGTTTGTAGATAGTGATTATCGTCTGCTATTGATCACTGCATTATTTAAACAACATTTAAATTTTGATAGGTTTTATTTATTGTAGCTTATTAAAAAAACAAAGATCTCAATATCAGTTTGAATATAACGTTCTACAAAAATATTCCAGCATATTCGGATTCCAGTATTCCTGACTGGTCGACTAAAAATTAAAATCTAAGCCCAGTGTTACCATCGATTTATACGTGATTCTTTCCAAATTGAATTAATTGCTAACCGATTAAATTTCGATGGACTTCGGTCAACTTGTGATGGATTGGAATTCCGAACGAACATTGAAAAAGTTTACGAGAATTCGGTTTGGTCGTTGTCACAAGTTTTTTTTATTTTATTTTTTGTTAAATTTATTTATTTATGTTATTTGTTGCCAAAACTGTCGATGTGAAAACTCGAAATAGTTATTTACGTAACTAGTTATTAAAAGGGTGATATTGTTCAACAAGCGTAATATTTGCATTTGCAAATTACGCGAGTTGAAAATGTCGCTCTCTTCATAACGTGTTGACGTACAACATTTCATCTAATTCCGCGCTTTTATAATATTTAATAAAATCTTCAATTACAATGGTAATATTGTAGTGGATTCAAATGGTGTTAAAAGTATTGTTACTATGGAGTATTCACGCAGAAAATTAACTTACTTTAAATAACTGTGTACTGAATAATATTGTTTTCAATGTTTATACATCTCAAAATACTATTGAATTAAAATAATGGGGTATAATTGTCAGGTTTAATAATGGAATAATGGTCAGTTTTGACAGTACCCAATTAATAAATCATCCTTTGAAACTCATGTGATATCTCTATGTTGAAACTGAAACAGTTACGTAAAGTTTTTACATAACTACTTCTCATAACTGATATATGAAGATTATGAAAAATGTGAAGTTACCTAACGTCAAGGAGTTACTTAAAGTGTCACATTTGATAGCGGAATAAGATAAAGTTTATTTATAAGTATTAGTATAAATTTGAGTTGATATTGAGTTGTGCAATAGTGTTATAAAATTTTCGAATGTACCAAAATCTGGTATCAATTCTCTTACAACAAAAAGTACCACCTTAGAAAGAAAGTTTTTTGTTTTCCCTAATTGAATAATTTAATGTACGCCTCTGGTTTTTTTACGGAAGTCGGCCGTATTCAGAAGCCACTTTGGTCGATGATTCGTCGATGATACGTCATTTAAATAATTCTATATGCACACGAAGTGGATATATACTGGCAATATTGACTACCCAGTGGAACTTATTTTCCAAATTTTGTCTATATATACTTTCAAATATTCATCCAAATAATGGAATCACTATCCAAAATTCTGAATAATATATAACACAAGTCTACCATTTATCCAAACGATGGATTGTACAAATTCTATAGAACCTATAGAAATCTACATCTAGCCTAGACAGCAAAACTTTCCGAATATTTTCACGCCAAAAATGTCAAACTTCACAATATAAACGTCAGTTTCAACATGACAAAACATTGTTGCTGTCTCTCAAAGTATAAATAGCAGCCCATAATAGTATAATACAAACAAAATAAACGTTATAAATTATAAGAAGCATCCGCAAAAATGTATGGAATCGCCCAGTGGGGATAAGTTGAAAGGAAAGGTCTACTTTAAGAGAAAACTTCGCTGTGGTTTTGAAACCTTCTTTTTCTTTTTGATAAGGTGAACCGAATCGAATTTTCTATGTCATTCTGTCATTTTCCAATATCAATATTGATAGTTGAATATCCATATATCAGTGTAATATTAAGACAATATATGGAAAGCGAATGATATAAGAAGCATGAAGAAATACATAAGGCAGCTGTTGAACGTGTACCGTTCTGTGGCATAAAGTTATCACTAGCGCCTACCTGAGCTACAGGTATGAACTATCATTTAAGAAGCGGACTTTTTCAATCCTTAAGCTATCGAGATACGCGTAATATTTTACAATATTTGTAATTGAACGATTTTACACTTTGATATTTGCTTTAGTCTTTCAAGTCAAGTCTCAAGATCAGGAAATAACATTATTGTGCTAAATCAATCAGGTACAAATATCGTATTAGTGTAGGTATACAATAATATTATAGGGGATGATGATAGATGATTGGAAAACGCTTTACAAGTGAGAAAATATTATTTATTCAACACCTTCAATAGAACAAAATTCCCAAAATAGGCACACAAATTCCAGCCCCTTCGATAAGTTTTAAAAACTCTTAATTATTTCTATATGGTTTGCATCCATTAAGGAAACTTCCAATGGTCACCCTGAATTTGATTTAGATAAATGTAAAATTTAACGTGGGTGGACACATTGTTCCACTTTCATTAAATTTATTATAGGTTTGATATCTCACCTTCGTGTAATATTCCATTAGTGTTTGGGTATAGTTAAATATTCAAAAAAGGGTCTAGGCAATTGAATTAGCCGAGCTAGGATATCAAACTAGAAAAGGCGTTTAGGCAGGTAGTCAAAATTAGAGTAAGTTTGCATTTTTGAGCTGTTAGAGTATCCTTCAGCTGTAATACACTACTGAGTGCTGGTCAAATTTCAATTGGAAGCCTTTTCGGTTACGCACAAAAATAGTAATCATTTGATTAAACTTAGATTTCATTTTATTTCTTCATATTTCATTTTGAGACTGTTGAATTATTAGCAATATATTTTTCTTGGTGCATTTTCAAAGCAGGATAATGAACAGAATTCAATAATAGAAAACGAAACCAGATACTTGAGAAGTAACATACAGAGTGTATCCTAAAGAAGCATTATAGAAATGGTTAAATGTATACCCAGGTAGATACAATTTTCCTTTTTTATCAGTTTTGTGAGATACAAGGATTGAGATACAAATTTTTTAGGTTGAGGTATCTTCATTGGGTTTAATTCTGAAGCTACATGGCGAATGGAAATTTACAGCTATTGCGGAACGTTATGTAGCAGAGAGCGTCAACAATAGGATGAAATTTGTAAATAAAATTGTTTACAATATAAAGAAGTCAGAAAACTCCTGCAGTACTTCAAAAGCAACAAAAAACTTGGTTAGAGATGGATAAATTGAGGAGTCAGAATATTCCATACAAATTGAAAAAAAAACTAGAAAACATTTTCAAAATTTTTGTAAATAATTTTCAGAGTGAGCTTTATTTTTTTTCCATTAGGAAGAGCACATCATTTTGAGGCTCTGTGCAAAAAATTGGACTTCAGCGAGCCTCCTAAGTCACCTAAGAAAAATTATAAACATCAAACAGCGCTCCTGTCTAAATTTCAGGAGTGACGTCATCGCATATGAAACCTCTCGTTCAGAGAGCGGATACCGCGCCGATTGGTTTTCGGTTAAATGACTACTTAGCTAGTAACAGTAGGTATTTTGCTTGCTTATATGCTTATTATACAGTAAGTATTTTGCTTGCTTATATGCTTATTATTTATTATACGTTCTAGCAAACTCTAAACAGTGTTATGTTCGTGAAATAAGAACGTTTATAAATAATTTAAGCTATTCGACACAATGGACCAGAATCAGAAAAAAAAAAGCTATAATTTTTATTGTGCGGTTCCAGAATGTAAAAGTACTACGATTAAAAAATCTGGGAAAATATTTATTTTTATCAATAAGGATGCAAAAAAAACGGAAGCAGTGGCAGAATAGTATATTCTCCAACGAGTGCAGAATGATGGCTATTAATCACGCGGATGAAGTTTCCAAAACAAGGGAGCACAACGAGTGAGTTTTGGAATCATCCAAGTGAATTATAGCCATTCTACACAAGTAAAAGACCATACTTCCTCCACGACTAAAAAGAAAAAAATTCCAGTGAGGATCGAACCTTGATCGTCCGCGCCATAGTCGACCACCTCTAGGCTATAGAGCATATTTATAAAAATGTAAAGAGTAAATAAATATACGTAACTCATATTTTGAATCGGAACCCTCACATTCATGAATGAAATTAACTCCGGGAGGCGTACATATTCACTATCGATACTGTTGTCCATTTTTTTTTCTATTATAATACTATTATTTTGACGTTTCAAACGACGCGCTATCAGAAGCGATTTGCGTTCTTAGGTATTTGACGTTTTAAAGAGACGATTTGATATATATATATTCATTTTAATTCATTTTAGCGTGAATTCGGATAATAATAGAATTTGATTGGCCAACAAGAGTTAATGCTTTTCATTATTCACTGGTGTGAAGAATTTATATCATTATGCAGCTAAATATGTAAAAATAATATGTGCGTTATTATTTAGTCGTGGAGAAAAGCATTAAAAGACTCGAAGCATTTACTGATAGTGTCAACATCGGTACTTTGTTGGTGTATTTTTAAGATTTTTTTTCTTCAATCAAAAGTACAGAATCGTTATAAATTACCTTATAAAATACGTTGTGAATCCATATTGAGAGGGTTATTGAAAACCACACGCTTGTATTAATCTAAATTTATGAAAAAAAGTGGATAATATTGTTCTTATAGCTTGTGGTGTTATTAATGTTCAAAATTATTTGATGAAATAATGGGTCAATTTTATTAAATATTGCTTTTTTCCAAAAAACAGGTAATCTTTTTCAGCAGATCATCAACAAAACTAGCGTATATTAAGTATATGTTTTAGAAGAAATTATTTTATTTGATTCAAAGTCCGGATCAGCTCTAACAAATATCGATTTTTTATCAGTGAGGGAGTGAGGTGCATGTGCATCTGAATCAGAAGCAGGACAATATCAATTAGCTTCGTATATTTTTTTAAACAATACAAAAAACTTTGTAGCATTTTGAGTTTAGTTTATGCTCAGGTGTTATTCCTGCTAATGAGGTACATTTATTTATTTCTCTCTCCAAAGGTTTGAATAACCTTTAGCGTTTTCTCCGTAACTTTGTTCACCAAACCAGGAATCAAATAAAACATCTGGAATCACCCTTGAGAAAGCATGTATTTATAAAAATATTGACATTTTTAATCTTCCTGTAGCCAAAACAATGTGTCACATGGTATAAAATTTGATTGAAGAACTCCATAATCATTAGCATGTCCACTTCTGGAGTCTGCTTTTTTTGAATTAAGCCCACACATTTTATTTTATCAACACAAAAATTTTGTGAGAAGTGCCTAATACAAAATAAATAAATTCCATGCGAGGCACGTTACAGTCAGAAGCGTAATGTTTAGGCACACTAGCTTTCATATGCGGTGACGTCACAGTCATAGTCTTCGCCCCGCTACGTTATGCTTGTTCAATTCGTTGTATTAGGAGAACGACATATTCTATTGACATGAAATTACCAGAATCATATTTTCATCCTCAATACTTTGTTTTACGTTAGTTAAAACTGATTTAAAAATTCCAGTAAACGGGCCCGTTGTACCATTAATATTCATAAATTGAATAAGATACTCGCTTTAGATGGCATAAATTATAACCACTAAAGTGTGAAAGCTGAAAAACATTTTGAAAATATTTAATAATTTCCACCCATTCCACGAAATCGGATCTAGAGTATCAAAAAAACCCATTTATTTGAAAATATGCAAACTGTATCAACCGATATACCGCATGAAGTATAGCACTTTGAATAAGATATTTGTTATGGGTGGCAGTTATAGAGCCTCTCCGGAGTAGTTTCACCGAAACCCATTAAAAAAAACCAAATTTAAAATAACTGCATAACGCTGGTATGTTAATCTAGAAAATTGTGAACAATGGTGCATGAAAGTGGAACTGGCAATTCCAGTTATATTATATTTCATAGCGTTATGGAGAAAAAATCATTTTTATTGAAATATACAGCAAACACGTATATATGTGCTAGTGTTAACTGCTTACAGTTTATCCAAAACTTTCATTGCTAAACTCTTCATGAGATAGCTTTCGTTGGAAAATGTGAGATACGGAAGACGCTTAAGGGGAGTTTGGTTTATAAATGTTCAACTCGTAATTACAGGAAACTTTTTTTCAACCAAAGCGAAAGTAGAGGTAACATTTTATTCATACAAATTAGTACGAATTACTTTGTCCTAGAACAAAAAAGTTTTCCGGGCAATGTTAAAAATGAGTATAGGTGGGTACAGATCGGGCAAACAAAGGCCAACGAATGAAATTTGGCGATAGATACCAAAAGTTTGTTGAGCCGTTTCATCCGCCAATTCGCTGCCTCCACAACCCTCGTGTCCTCGTAACCAGGCTACTATGTTCTTGCAATAGCCTCCAAGTGCGTATAAGGCTCATATGCTAGCTCATAATTGATCTGTATTAAATAAAGTGCCTTTTCTTTTGAAACAGTGAGATAAACTGGCGTTCGAAAAAATTTCACTCAATAGCTTATATACTCATATTTAAATATATCTATTCTCAATTTATGTAACGGCAACCTTTGTATACTGATTATGCTAGTATTATCGAAATTAAATGAATTGAATGATTTAACAATCAATAACTGCCATTCAATTTGAAATAAACATTAAATTGGCGATAATTACAATCATATTGTTGCTCTGAAAGATAAGTAATGGCTGGTTTTGATGTGAATATTCACAAGTAATTAAATATTTGCCGGGATCTATTTGTTTAACTATGACAATGCATATCCGAATGAAATCGATATTGTTATTGTTGCAAATAACAAATTTGTTAATTTAAATTCTGAAAAAATTCTGAAGAAAACAATTTTTCAATCACCGAAAAAAGCCTTAGACCAAACCGGATATGGAAAGCCATTTATAATCCAATGGAGAACATTGTTTATAGAAACAGCTGCATGCCATGGATTCAACCGTGATATAGTAAAATACAAATTAATTAAGTACCCAGTACTGCTTTTCGTAATTTTTTTTATTACAAATTTCATACATATTAACGTTTCCAGACGCGTTGAATAATTACTAGGAGTTATAATATAATATTACTCTTAGGTATTGCTTTGCGCGTGGTGAAATTGTATTTAGGAACTCCTAAATCCGATTTAAGTATGATCAAACTCTAGGAAATGGTTGTTGAAATTGGACATAACTGCTTGCATTTGCAAAATTAACACTTCCACGCTTTTAATTTTCATTATACTTGTAGATATACATTTTGATCTTGATATGACACAAACGTCTCTTGATTCTCGATCAAACTCTCAAACTTGCTGTTGGAATATTTTCACAACCAATAATTCACAGATTATCAATTGTTCGCAACTCAATCCAAAATAATAGCTTTTTTCCACTTCCGTCACTAAAACCACATCCAAAGGTCATTTTAGAATAGACAATTTTTGGTGCAATATTTAGTCCAAGTTTTGGCACAATATTTGGAATGGATTTCTTGTGTCAATTATTGGCCAACAGTTCTAAAGTACTTTAGACTATTCCAGTTTATTGAACCATATTTAGTTCAAGATTCAGCGCAGTGATTTGATTTGATGATAAAATAAATATAAACTTTCAAAAATTTTCTTATGGAACCGAAAAATTTGAAAAATATGTATCAATTTGCACGGCTGCTCATGTCACTGAGCGGAATATTAACTTTTTAACTTAAAAACAGAGGAGTGTTTTACATTGTACAAACCAGCATGTTTTTTAGATATCCTCAATTAATATTTCAATCACTCGTTTATTCCAAGACATATTTTTCAACCACTTCAATTGATACATAACCAGAAATTATAAAGATTAATGACATTTTCATAGAACATTTTCATCGTGAAACAGAAACACAAACAATAAATCAAATTGTCAAGAAAATAGAACCTGTTCTCCCTCAGGATACAGCCCAAAAAAGGAGGAAGAAGAAGAAGAAGTCAGACATTCTTTGTCATCTTGTGAATATAATTAAAATAATAACGTATAATCATTCTTTTTTTCTGCGAGCGTAGTCATCTCTTCCATGGATTTCCCTCCTTCCTCTCCGATTTCCTGTATCTTCTCCATCCATTTTTTCCTTGGTTTTCCTCTTTTTCTTTTTCTGTCTATTCCTGCGAATATTCTGTTTTTTCAGTGTGAGTTTTCGAACAAACTTTCAATGGGTGGGTGGTTGAGTATAGATCCTCTCAGCGAGCAGGCTTTAATGAACCTCCTTCTATGTAAACAAGATTGATTTCAGTGCCATCAATTGCGAATATGAATGAATATTTAGAGTCAGGTCCAATCATAGGAATTATTGGCCATAGTCGAAATAGATATCTTCAGTTTTTGCTTGATATTCTTAATTAAGAGTGGAGGAAGAAGAATGTACACTCTGTAATATGGAAGGAGAAGTAGGCAATGTCTTAAGATCACGATGAAGGAAACGCACTTTTTTGTGGTGTAATGTAAGGAAGGGGGCATGCTGGATAATTTTTTATATAATTGAAAGTCGTGAGATTGTTGGTAAAAGTGGCAGTAGAGTGGATGTAGTGCATTTGAAAATGATAAGGAATCATTTGAAATGTCTATTTTGGTTGGACAAAGTGACAGTTTCAATTTTTGCCAGCGAGAAACTTGAAGGAGCGGAAGTTTTTTTTTATATTTCCAGAAATAATTAATTGGAACGTCTCTGTTTTTGATTATTGGTACATATGGAGGACTCAATAGATTTAATAGTTGTTTTAGGCTGTCCGAACAGCACAGTTTACAAATAAACACTTATGTCACCTGCATGCGAACTGTGTAAACACTATTTCGAAGTGTGTACAGCGACGAGTGAATTTAATTGCTGTTAAACTGTTTATTTGTCGAAATGTATACTCAATTTCATTTATCTATACTTAATTGATTTGCTATAAATTATCTCAGAAGAGGAATGTGTATATTATTTGTCAATATTAGTAGGTACTCAACTATATTAGTCCAAAAATTATTGAACTGCAATGAATAGACACAGTTGTATTCCAAGACCCGTCCGTATCCCTGTCTTCCTTAAAACGTAATTTATATTCAATTTTCCGTGGTGATAATTTTGTAGTTCTGTGTAATTTGATTTTTCAATGACACGTCAGTCATTGTTTGTAATTTTGTGTATACAAATAATTGAAATAATATTATAATGTTTTTTTTCTCCTGTGGGCGTAGAAGAGTTATAGTGAGCACCCAGTTACAAAAACATCTTCAGTAACTCATTAAACTCGTGACTGAACAATTCTTTTTGATACTTGGTCAGATTGGGATAGATTAGAATTGGAGTGGCTCTTTGACCTGTACCACAGTGACCTTTGCAGATTTATTGTGGTCCTTCCTTCATTTGGAGCTCGATACCTAGCTTCATTCTTGTTATTCGACTTATTAACCTAGATACTGCCTCCCTTGCGTAGCTGTCTATCATTTTTTTTTCCTCCGACTGAGTGAAACCGCTACCTTGCTAGGGCTTCGCCCTCACAGAGTATGTGCTCCGCGGTTTCGTCTTCTTCCTGGCAGACGCTGCATAGGCTGTCATCTGGTAGGCCAGTTGTGTGCATAAATTTACTCAGTCTACAATATCCGATCAGCATTCCCACCATCATCCTCGTCGTTTCTTGACTTTGACATAGTGGTACGTGTGACAGTTCGGCCGAAAGGCTTTTGAGAAATAATTTATCGTGCCTTTGTCCTGGGGTTTCATACCACCAGCGCAACGCTTCGTTGTTTATCCATTCGTGAATGCTCTCTTTATCTGGGCATTGAGCAATACTACAACAGGAAGATTCTGGTCCTATCATGACCTCCGTTACTCCCTTCTTGGCTAATTCATCGGCTTTTTCATTGCCTTTTATCCCTTGGTGACCTGGTACCCAAGCTAGGGTCACTCTATTATGACTACCTAGTCTGTTGAGGGCCTTGCGACACTCCCACATTAGATTTGATGTCATCCAATATGAGCGTATCGCCTTTAGTGCTGCTTGGCTGTCGGAGTAGATGACGATTCTTTGGCTATCTACCTCCCTTCTCATCAACTCTCCTGTAAAGCTGACACTTGGTGCTTAATTCACTATTTGATTGTCTAGTGGTCGAATTTTTTGAAAAAACTTCATTTTTCTTGGTTACGGTAGTCGGAAAGCTACTGGAACGTAGAATTAAAAAGTATAAAAAGGATTGTGCTTTAATTTCCGAAAATAATTAACGGGAAAAAATTAGTTACTAGTCCCATTTGTTAATTAAATTAAATTCATTTTGGAACATTAATATTCAAGTACTTTTTACTGAAACCTATAAATTAAATAATTAGAGTATTACTTGCTCTGGCAGCGTAATTGTTATCATAATTTTATTACCCACTGCTATTTAATCAGGAATTTATTAACGAATCAACAAAAACAATGTAATTAGATACAGTGTATGTGTCAAACACAAATCTCTTATTCCAATTTGTAATTGGCAAAATTTGTATTTCAAATAATTCCATTTATTTTGCGGCATGATGTAAAGCATTTGTAAAGCTACCAATTGCTAACTGGTGATGTGAGGAATAATATAAACGGTTTCGAATATTTGATGCGAACAATCAACAAATAACGATAAAACGCTAGCATGCTTTTGTTGTAATTGTTAGAGGAGAAAATTTTTTGATTGCAAATTCGCGAGATACTTTGGAATCTGATACTAGAGATTGTTGGATTACATCGATATAGTATTTTGTTGCATTTCAATGTGTTCGTTCAATTACTCTATTTCTGCATTGGTCAAATGTGTTTCAGAATAATGTTCTGCCAAATATTTTCATGTTAAGTTTGTACCACGCTATGGTTATTTTATTTTGTCAATCTCAGAATTTTCCAGATTTTTTAGTGATTTTCTTATTTCGAGCTGTATTTATTTTCATCATTTATTACTTAATACACAGTGTGGGACAGACAAATGGAATAAATTCAATATCAAATAAATGAGGGCGTGTTTGAAAAAACGCTTGGGCAGGTCAATTTGTATTTTTATATTTTGTTTTAATACAACATTAACTATATATCACATATTAATATTAGATATCTTGACAAATTTTACGAATAAAAACAAATATATTCTCATTTTCTGTAACTAACAAGATGGGAGTTGTATATTATAATTGAAGTAGATATCGTGAGGAAAGGTATGTCGGCTGTTTATCATTTTTACAACCAAAAAACAAATGATTTTCATCTGCTGTCCCATCATTATCACAATCACATCACTATTGATTAATTGTTCTAAATCTAATTTAATGTTATTTGGTTCTAATTACAATCGTGCTAATTTACAGTATCCACTTAATGTCATTAAAATTAATAATGAGCCATTAACGTTCATTGATAGAGCTAAGATTTTGGGTGTTATTATAGACAATGATTTACGATTTGAAAAACATGTTGGCCAGCTTGTTCAACGCGCATATTGCTCTTTAAAGTTGATTTACGGCAACCGTCAGTTTTTACCTGAAAAAATTAGAATAATTTTATGTGAAACATTAGTTTTATCACATTTTAATTTTGCTAATACAGTATATGGTCCAAATCTAACCGTTTTATTTAAAAACAAAATACAAAGGGTGCAAAATTCATGTCTACGATTCATATATGGCGTTAAAAGACGTCAAAGAATTACACACAAATTAAAGGAAACTAAGTGGTTAAGTATGGAGAATAGAAGAATTCACCATGCAGCTACGTTATTTTATAAAATAATTGTGTCCAAAACTCCCACGAACCTCTACAAGAAACTTTCATTTAGAACAGATGTGCATAATTTAAATTTAAGGTTTAAAGGTTTATTAACTCCTCCAATGTTTAGAACGGAAATATTCCGGCGCTCCTTTACTTATCAAATATTTCGATTGTTCAACTCAATTCCACAAGAATTAAAATCTGTAAGTTTTTGTAGTTTTAAAAATAAATATAAATCTCTACTCCTAGCCAGGCAATAGTGATTGCAGCTCTGCTCCCAATATCGGAATGTATCGTTATTTGTTTTGTTTTGTATTTAAAGAATGTCCCACGCATGTCATGAATAACAGGGTTAAATGGAAGAGCATTTCCTTAGTAAAACTCCTTTTACTAATGGAAATGAATTTCGCCCTTTACTTCCATGTAATTGAGTATTTTATTAATTTATATTTGCTTAATAATGTAATGAATGATTGGAAATAATAAAGACGTTTATTATTATTATTATTATTATTATAACTGCACCTTACCACACCAATTTTATGAAGATTATCCGGGAATCGGCGATTGTTCAATTTCAATCTAGATAGGGTCAGGTGGGGCAAGAGCATTTTTGGGGCAAGTGCCTTATAAGCCTGAAAATATCTTAGCCTATTAAATAGAGGGAATCTATAATAGGGATATTCTACCTACAAGTATACTAAGCTACTTGACAAAGGGTACCGCTGACCGACTTGTTTGTCGTTGTTTTAAAATTTCTTTTGTATCAAAAAAACATTTAAAACGCTGTAGATGGGTAACTTTTTCAATAAAATGGATGAAAATTTTTTTTTGCCGTTTTCTAAAGATATAAAGATTCCGGTCTTGCCCCCAAAGTAAACTAATACAATGGCAAATACGTATTTATATCAGTTTACGCACTTGTCCCATTTAATGGGGCCAGAGCGTACCACTGTTAATTTTTTTCAAAATTCCCTGAAATTTTTCAATATATCAATTTTTTGGGTTTTCCCCTTTAGAAATGTACTGCGAACACGCTCATTATATCGTCATAGGAAGCATAACTTATTGCCATATAACATAAAAAATACGACTTTGAGAAAGTTAACTTTTATAAATTTTACTCCGCACTTACCCCACCTGACGCTATAGGTAATGCAAGTGTAAGTATAAATAAGTACTAATGGATTTTAGTAATAATCAATAGATCCTGTTGCCGGTTTCGTATAGATCGTGTTCCATTTATTCCTAAGCCAATTCTTACCTTTGTTGATATTGTTTATTCTGAAAATTGCAAGCAGGGCCGCACCTCAAAATATATACTCTTTTTTCTTGTATAATTCTGTATTCCCATGTGGTGATGCGAAACAAAAATTGAATAATGACAATAACAGAAACATGAAGGTATGCTGCAGAGATTTGCTCCACAATCTACAATTATCCGAAAATTCAAACAACTACATTATTTACTTTACGGAGCACCATGGTAAATGATAATAGGGGTTCAGTCGTTTCACAGGTAAGAGGGCTGAAAAGTAGTATATTATTGTTTTTATATTCCGATCCGTAGAACTGTCTAGTATAACAAACACCTATTATTGCACTTTTGGAAAAACAAAAAATTTAAGAGGCATATTTTTATTTTCTCTAAAATCATATACAGTGCTAATCAAAAGTCCCCTCCTTCCTCGTATCTTTTGGACGGCTACACTTACATTAATAAAATTTGGAGGGTTAAAATAAAGTGTTATAAACTTCTCTGCAAATGGTAACAGGTGACGTAATGGTAATAGATGACGTCACAGTGCCACCCTGGCCAATAATTTTAAATTAAATTAAATTTGACCTTATGACAAGTGATATCTCGTTTGAAAGGCATTGATATTGGCTACATAGCCATTTTAATTTTGTTCGGGTTTAAACTAATTTTGACGGATATTTTTTTCAATTTAATTAATCGGATATCAACAATGGATTCTTATAGCAAGTGTTCGAAATGTGCTCCGACCACTTCCTGACAGTAATACATCCTATTAGTAAACTCTTGTCGTACTCGTTCGAATGTGTCAGCTGAAATTGCATTGCATTCTTCAATAATTCTTTCTTTCAAAACGCCAATTCTATCTGGTGCAGTAGTATAAACCTTGGATTTTAAGTAGGTACCCCCATAAAAAAAATCTAATGGTGTTAGATCTAGTGACCGAGGTGGCCATTCTATAGGACCTCGCCGGCCGATCAATCTGCCTAGATATTCTTCATCCAGGTAACGTCTTACTGCATCATAATAATGTGCAGGAGCACCATCTTGTTGGAATGTTATTTCCAGATGGCCGAATTCATCTGGATTACCTTCCAGAATTTCAAGAATTAACGGCTCAATTGCATTTTGTAACATCTACAGATACACTTCAACAAAATTAATATAGCTATGTAGCCAATGTCAATGCCTTTCAAACGAGATATCACTTGCCATAAGGTCCTATTTAAAATTATTGGCCAGAGTGGCACTTTGACGTCTTCTATTACGTCACTTGTTACCATTCGTAGAGAAGTTTACAACACTTTATTTTCACCCTTCAAATTTCATTAATGTAAGTGTAGCTGTTCAAAAGATACGAGGGAGGGAGGGGACTTTTGAATAGCACAGAAAACTGTGGTTATAGCACGGGCATTGAAGTCCTAATTGTATGATAATTATTTTTGTTGATATCTGTACCTTTCCTTCCACAATAAATATTCCAAAGTCTAGGTAATGTTGATATTAATCTCTCCTGCATCAGGTAGCAAATTTTGGAAGCATTTCCTTTGGAGTAGGTTAACAATGATCTTTAATAAACCCGTTCACGCTAATGAAAAACGTTAGATAATTTATTTTTGTTGTGAATAATCTGTCGCTTACCGTCCCTGTACAATGATACACACATGAAGACTGGGGACCCAGAAAGAGGTATCCATTAAAGAAGTCGTGTGAATCGCAAGAGACAATCATTTCCAGCTTGTTCACGCGTCTTTTTACCAAAAAAGGGCACACGAATCCACTTTTTACCCGGGTCACGTTTAGATTATTCCGTTTCACACATGCGAAGTTTGCAGAAAAAATCTAAAACGCGGTTCCTTTGGCAATATGATTGATATATTTGGAATAACTTTTGATTCTCTTGAGAAGGTTTAAATAAAGAGTGAACCGCTGTAGATGGTTGGTTGACTTGAATTTCAATATGAATTATTTATTCAAAAACAATTTTCCATAAGTAAATTTTTTGCAATCCGAATAATGCAAAAATTCTTCCACATTGTAGCCTTTCTCAAAATACACTGAATAATAAACATTTTTGTTGACTCACAAAGATAACACGTGACATTTTCAGCTGCTCAAGATTTTTCACGTAATTCGAAGTTTTCAAAAAACAATGTATTCGAACGTTCAAAGTTTTGTGAAATCTCAGAAATCCTTACAAAAAAATAGTGCCATTGACCGTTAATAGGTTATTTTTGTTTCTGATCGGTTCATAAATGAGTGTTTGAATTTTTAAATTTAATAAGGGACCCACAACATATCAGCTCTCGTCTGCCATATCCCTTAGCTGCGATTCTGCTCAGTACTGGTTTCAGCAATCCCACTTTATTTAGGAAAAACGCACCAAAAACTACAATAACATTGTCCAAATCCATGACTCAACTCGACAAACTCAACTAACCAACTTAAAAGACACTGGGAATACGTCGAACACAATAATAACTACCATTAACGCGAGCGACTTGACGAAATGTTTGTTCGGTTCGTTTGTGCGCACTCAGTTCGTTCGGAGTGAAATTTTTCAGCAGCTTTTCATACCATGGATCCTACCCATGTCTGATACTATGAGAGAGCTTGCACAGTAGAATGATGGATAGTTTTGGAAAACAAAATCATGAAATTGAATATTGTTTGACACTCTCACAAAAAATATCTCGATTCTTATCACTCAATAATAGTATATTATACACCAAGGCTATTATTTTGAAATATTACATCATTTGCACTATTCCTTCATCCTAATACTAGAAAAAATTATCAACCACTAATAGAAAAATTAATCTTCTCAGGAGAAATAGTATGTTATTATTTACTCCTGGATAATAAACTGTCTAAAACTATTAAATGAGACATAATCAGCAAACGAGTTATGAATGAACAAGAATAAACTAATTCCGGTTATTTTAGTTAGTTTGCAACGAATAAATGAATAGATTACATAAATTGCTTGTACTAGGGTTAAGTAGGAATAAACATGGAAAGAGATAGATTGAAACAATTATTATGTGTGTAAATGGACTGTTAACGCTTATCAAGCATGTAATTTATGCATTTCACCTCACGCAGCTAATGCTGCCAACCTGATATCTCGAAATTTCCGCAGGATTGATGTCCGTGGTTATGTTACTGCTACTGCTGCAACCGGTGTTCTAGTTTAATTTATCGCCGGAAAATAGTATTGGAGTTTGATTTATTATTTAGTGATAAAAATTATAGAAGAGTAGATAGAGCTATGCCGTTTCTAATTCACTACTTCAAAAATCTCCGCTTGGTGGCGCTGAGAGTGGCGGCGCGCGCGTTTTAGGCCGCCATTTTTAGTCCTGTTGTATATTTAAAAATCTGAAAAAAACTTCAGTGAGATTCGATCCCACAACCTTCGCGTCTATAGCAAGGCATTCAACACATGCTGCCATAAGCTCTCATGCATATTATTAGCGAAGAAAGGTATTG
>CAJUYI010002090.1:0-14793 GCA_910591695.1 Galerucella pusilla
TTTTAGGAGGCCTTTAGGGAGGCTCTTTAGGGAAACAATTCCGAACTTTGAGCCTTTTTTTTGCTTTATCCGCTCGACTATTCCGCTTCTCTAAGAACGTCGGTATAAATAATATCTCTATATGTTTTTTTTGGCAAAAAACAATTATATTATTATAAAAAGATCCCAAGCAACAAAGAATATAACAAATTCAAAAACCTTGAAGATTTCCCTTGTCCTTTCGACTTCCAGCTCACGTGTTGTAGGTGTCACGTCGGACCCATCGTCATCGACATATAAAATCGTTTAAAGTCCAGTGCCAAGCTGTCTCGCGATTCTCATGAAGCCGTCTCTTGACTACAATAAACGCAACGCTGGCGGCGGCGACTTAACAAAGTGGGGTACAAGCACTACTATCTGCTTTATTTCAATACATTGGGATTTCAGTTTATTGTTACGTATTCTAAACACATAGCAAGGTCCGGTGTAATATCGGGTGTTGGGGGGAAAAAAGGTTCGCCTAGTATAATACAATCGGATAGTTATGTCGTGGGTTTTTTGTTTCTTATTATTAGTGAACTGTAATAATTATTAGGTATTTGTTATATTAGTTTTTCAAGTGAGAAAATAATTTTGGCTACTAATAAATGTTTTTTTTTTTTGAATATTTATTAACAATTTGATTGAAGTGGTTAGTTCAAGCCAATTTCTAAAAATAAAATACGCTATTTTAACGTTAGTTTTGTCTAAATTTTTCTTGCGATTGTTCTGATTCATTTTAAATATTTGTACGTTAAGTATAGTGTGTTCATACTTCCAGTGAAGTGACACAATGAATTAACATTTATGGACGAGTGAATTACGGTCAGTACTTGATAATATATTGTAGATTTTAAATATTTAATATTACAATGAACTTGTTATCACAAAAAGGCTGTACCTATACGATCAACAAGTTTATTTTTTCAGATAGAATACCCTATATAGTATATATCCTCCACCTTCCCCAGATATTAATATTCTAAATTAACAACCCCAATACAAAAATAAAAATTGCCATTATGGTTAATTAGTAGGAAAGTCAATATAATTGTTGACATGTTAAAAAATGTTTTCTCGCATACAGGGTTCGTAAAAAAAGTAATAATTTTTTTCCCTACTCACTTCACTAAAAGTATGAACAGACTTTACATTTTCCAGAATAACATTTATAGAAAATCTATGACCAACCTACGATTGAAATAGAAAAGAAAAACCATTACCTAGTTTCCTCCTCTTTTTTTTCTCACAAGACAATAATATTCGAAGGATAACTAGTTTCACTTCAAACTGCATTTGCTTTTGTTTAAAATCTAGTAATTATCCAACGCGGAATGTGCCGCATTTTATAGACTGCTCGATGCCAAACAGTCTGTCGGAAGAAAAATTTGTTATAAACTGATTTAGTGAGAAATGATTTATTTTTAAAACAAACAAAAAATTTCCTCTGTCGCGATGGACTTTCAAAGACATTCTTACCTGGGAAGTCAGTTAAGTTCTTGTTGGAGGTATGGACAATATGGAAATCCTGATAGTGGGGTAAGTTATATACATAACTAAATTTCTTGAGTCATGTTTCATAAATGTTTAAAAAACCTTCCAATAAGCAGCAAGAACTACTTCTTGGGATATATGCCACGACGGACATTGATTTACACTTTTAAGTTTAACGGGGTTGCAATATTTGCTCGACATAACCATCCGTTCTGGTTTATAATTAGATACGTGTAGCGGCTTTATCATATGGATATTTGAATCGATAAAAATAGACTATAAAATAAGAAATTGTAATAATTCGTAATTTAATCATACAGATTGTCACACGAATTCTTAGTAAAAGCTTGTAAGATGCTAAAAGTACTAAGAAAATAATGATGGTACTTTATATAAAATTTGTGCTTTGCATCCTTCGTTAACAAATTGTAACGTCTTTATAAACAAATTCATCAATTAATTATAGAACGTAGTATGTCGCAACACTCTGTATATATAATAAATTACATAATTCAACAGAGATAAATGATTTTTACGAAGAATATAATTATCAAGTATTATTTATCTGTAATTAGAAATGCTGCAGCTCTAGACAGCTTGTTGCCAGTCGGTTTTTTCCTGTTTTACAATTAAATTATATTCATAAGGTTCATGGAACATTTTTCTTTCGATTTTATTCGCTATCAAATGGTAAGTACTTGAATTTTATTCCATCATTATTTGTTAGTTAACGAAAAATGCTTACCTAGGCCTTTACCTTTAATTTAATTTAAATTTATTATATTCTATCTATTATACTCTCTCTTAAAAACCCTTATAAAATGTTTTTAGCGTCCAAGATTGAACATTTCTTTTTATATTTTGATCTCCTTACTTTCGGGTACCCCTGTACAAAAAATATTATAGATACGTTTTCGCTTATTTTTTTTCCATATTTGTTCATTATCTGAGAGTGTCTCTTCTCAATTTCAGCTCAAAATTATCATTATTATGGCCTTTATAATTTTGTAACTTGACGGGTGTATATGCAACCGCTAAGCAAAATAGTTTTTGAATTTTCAAAATCAGAACTAAGGTCTTTTTGACATTTTATTGTATATAAAAAATCACTAATTCGTAATTCGACCTAATAGATTCCAAAAATGCCCATAAAAAGTTTCTAAAGTTTTTAATAATTTTTTTTACGAAATTTCGATACCCTCACTTTCGGGTTCTCCTGTATACAAAATAATAGAGATACGTTTTCGCTGATTTTTTTCCATACTTGTTCATTATTTGAGAGTGTCTCTTCCAAATTTCAGCTCAAAATTATCATTATTATGGCCTCTACAATTTTTTAACTTGGCGGGTGTATAAGCGATCGTTACGCAAAATAGTTTTTGAATTTTCAAAATCGGAAATAAGGTCTTTTTGACATTTTATTATATATGAAAACTACACTGAATCGTAATTCGATCTAATAGATTCCAAAAATGCCCATAAAAAGTTTCTAAAGTTTTTAATAATTTTTTTTTACGAAATTTCGATACCCTCACTTTCGGGTACTCCTGTATAGAAAATATTATAGATACGTTTTAACTGATTTTTTTCCATATTTGTTTATTATCTGAGAGTGTCTCTTCCAAATTTCAGCTCAAAATTCTCATTATTATGGTCTCTACAATTTTATAATTTGGCGGGTGTATATGCGCCTGTAATGCAAAATAGTTTTTGAATTTTCAAAATCAGAACTAATGTCTTTTTGACATTTTATTATATATAAAATTATATATAAATTCGTAATTCGACCGAATAGATTCTAAAAACGCCTATAAAAAATATCTAGTTTTTAATAAATTTTTTTACGAAATTTCGACACCTTCATTTTCCGGTTCCCCTGTATTTTAAATATTTTTCAACGATTCATCATGCCTCTAATTTACGGGACACCCTGTATAACAAAACATTGTCATCCTTCATTTTTGAAATTAAATATCTGATAAAAAGGTTACATTGGAATGCATTCGCAATAAAATGCGCATCTAACAAATATTTAAAGAGATAACATTTTATATTATTTATTATCTTAACGAAATTGAAAAACAAGAAATTTCTTGGGAATACAGTACCCTTTACCGAACGTTTTAAAATTATATTTAGCCATTCAATAATAACAATGGAAATTTAACTGGTCATTGGTAAAAACTCGTACGGAAAAGACGTTAAAACGAGCACATATCCTGTAAATAAAAATAAAGTAAGGTGGTGGCATAAATATTCATAGGCAACAGTTAATATCGTTATGGGGGCGATTACCTTTTTTAAAAAACGGATGGTGGTAAGGTTTGAATCCTTGAAATATTATTAGTTTATATTTCCGGATAAAATGAAAACATTATAACTAAATTTTAATAGATCGTAATGTATAATTCTGTAATTATTCTGACTTTCTCCGTATCTATATGTACACAAATATTATTTTTCAATCTAAATTCTATTAATAATAACGCAGTTATAGACATGACTATAGCATGGACGGACTTATATAATATTTACTATCGATGTACTGAACTTTTACGATTTAGTTTGTTATTTCAAGCAATAACATGTCATCCGGTCTCTTAACATCTGTTTCGTGTTATCTCACTTCTTCTTTTTCGATATCGTGTTTTTTTTTGAATTCATATTTTCACAAATCCTCTCAGGAATTATTTCTTCTCGTAACCGCTTCAGGGGTACCTGAAAGTGAAGAGTACGAATTTTCTCGAATAATTCCTGAATTGGAATTTTAAAAATTCTAAAAATTTGTTTGCATATTGTTCGCAAATACACGTTCTAAGGCAAAAAATTATAAGAGTCATAATAATAGGAATTTTGAGCTGAAATTTGAAAGAGACAATCTCAGATAATGAACCAATATGGAAAAAAAATCAACGAAAACGTATCTATGATATTTTGTATACAGGGTAACCGGAAAATGAGGGTATCGAAATTTCGTAAAAAAATTATTAAAATAGAATACCTAGAAACTTTTTATGGATATTTTTGGAATCTATTAAGTCGAATTACGAATTAGTGGGGTTTTCGTACATAATAAAATGCCAAAAAACCTTAGTTCTGATTTTGAAAATTCAAAAACTATTTTGCGTAACGGTCGCATATGCACCTGCCAAGTTAAAAAATTGTAGAGGTCATAATAATGAGAATTTTGAGCTGAAATTTGGAAAAGACACACTCAGATTATGAACAAATATAGAAAAAAATCATCGAAAACGTATCTATAATATTTTGTATACAGAGGAACCGGAAAATGGGTGGTATCGAAATTTCGTAAAATAAAATTTATTAAAAACTTTAGAAACTTTTTATGGATATTTATGGAATCTATTAAGTCGAATTACGAATTAGTGGGGTTTTCATACATAATAAAATGTCAAAAACACCTTAATTCTGATTTTGAAAGTTCAAAAACTGTTTTGCGTAACGGTCGCATATACACCCGCCAAGTTAAAAAATTGTAGAGGCCATAATAATGAGAATTTCGAGCTGAAATTTGGAAGCGACACTCAGATAATGAAGAAATATGGAAAAAAATCAGCGAATACGTATCTATAATATTTTGTATACAGAGGAACCGGAAAATGGGTGGTATCGAAATTTCGTAAAATAAAATTTATTAAAAACTTTAGAAACTTTTTATGGTCATTTTTGGAATCTATTAGGTCGAATTACGAATTAGTGGGGTTTTGATATAAAATAAAATGTCAAAAAGACATTAGTTCTGGTTTTGAAAATTCAAAAACTATTTTGCGTAACGGTCGCATATACACCTGCCAAGTCAAAAAATCGTAGAGGTCATAAAAATGGAAATTTAAAGCTGAAATTTCAGATACATACTCTCAGATAACGAACAAGTTTGGAAAAAAAATCAGGAAAAACAGATCTATTATATTTTGTATACAGGGCTGCCCGAAAGTGAGTGAATTAAAACAAGAAATATTTACATTAAAAATTACAACAAAATTTAAAAAGTTGTAAATTTTGTGTGTGGTAGGAAAAATCTATCTCGGACGTCTGTGAAGAAGGCAATTTTATTGAACTAGATTATGGTCAATTGCATTGAAGTTAATTAAAGTTCATTTGCCTTCGTTATATATAATGAATTATTTCTATATAGAATAAACAACAAAAATTATAATTATTGCAAAATTATAAGGTTAATGATACATACATTTTGAGATTTTTTAGATTTTAGGTAGTAATGAATTTATGGACGCCCTGTATAATTTTTTGACAAACTTATTTTTCGTATGTTCTGCCGATGTTTTTCAATATTTGGCGTGAAATATAGAAAAACGAATCGAAACTTTTTAGTATCAGTAAAACTGAAATACATACACAGTTCTACATTCTGTATCGAATTTATATGAGTAAATTTATTATCTGGGGGTGGTTAAACGACCATTCAGCATATTTCTCCGATATATATTATGGAACGGAAAACTTTATAGCTAAATTTTTGTCCGGTCATCACTTATGGAACGTCTTCTTTGCTTTCGAGTGTCGGAGGGGATCGGATTTACGAGTTCTTATTTTATTTCTATATATTTTTTTTTTTTTGAAACTTGAACGTCTCAATCAATGCGGTTTTTTGGGTCTTAAAATTTTTTTTATTACTCATAAAAATTCTTATTTTCTATTGCCAATAATTTCGTATAACTGTTTCCACAACGATACAGATCAGCAATAAAAAATATTTTTCTACAGTCGCGTGTGAAATTACCAAATTTTATTAAATAAGCGAGCGAAAAAAAAGTCGTAGGAGAAATTATGTGTGTTTTTCGAGCGTAAAGTAAAATTACCGCTTTCAAAAGATCACTGCGTCACGCGACAACATTCTTTCTCAAGCAGCAATCTGTAACTTTAAGCTCTAAATACACAACTGTAATTTCATTTTTTTTTATTTTGTCAGTGCTTCGAGTATTATTTTTTGACGTTTAGCAATGGTGCAAAGGATGACAAAAATTATTTTTGAAATGGTTGAAGGGGATCAAAACAAAGAAATCCCAATTATCGATATAAAAATATAGGTCTGATATAAAACGAAGAAGAAAAATAAAAAATTCAGACTCGTACCGAAAAAGCGATCTCCTTTTGAAAATATATTCCTCGAGTCATTACTATGAATGTGCGAAACTCGAAGGAACATAAATTATTTTGGAACAAATTTATGGCTCTTACGTGACATCTGTATGCGTTTGATATGGAGAGGCAGCATAAAATGTTCATAAAATATTAAAAAATCTTGTAAGGAAATATTTCGAAAGATGATGTATTTTATGAGACCTTAGTTATAATGTCGATTTTATATTCGATAGTCATATTGCAGACAAAATGAATGTTTAAAACCAAAAGTCAATGTCTATGTACATTTTGAAATTATGATCAAAAGAAATATCAATGAAAATTCACACCTTCCCCTGTATATTATTCAAAAATGGGAGCAAACAGTTTTTAATGACCATTTGACAGGAGTACAGTTCCTCATGACTCACCCTGTATATATTTTTATTCGTTTTTATTGAAACCAGATTACATTCTAAAAAAAAAAAGAAAAATTCCACAATATCTCTTCTCGGTAATAGATCTCCCGCATACGTAGCGACAATCGCAAAATTCTCAGTAATCGTACTGGACGCGATAATTAGAAAATAATTATTTAGTTTTTGCTTTGTGCATTTTGTATAGTAGCGAATTTAGCTTTATATTAAATATCTCTTAGAACATTTTCTCGGATACCTATAAATACATTTATGCAGCAAGTTTTATATTACTTAGGAGATGATTTCGTTGGAATTTTGTTCATTAAAGACATTCAGTCGAGACAAGCAGTCTTTTTTACGATTTTCACATACTTTCAACTCTCTCTTAATATAAAAACCCTTACAAAATGTTTCTAGCGTCCAAGGTTAAACATTTGTTTTTAAATTTTGATCTCACTTTCGCGTACCCCTGTATACAAAATATTATAGGTACGGTTTCGCTAATTTGTTTCCATATTTGTTCATTATTGGAGTGTCTCTTCCAAATTTCAGCTCAAAATTCTCAATATTATGGCCTCTACAATTTTTTAACTTGGCGGGTGTATGTGCGACCGTTACGTAAAATAGTTTTTGAATTTTCAAAATCGGAACTAAGGTCTTTTTGACATTTTATTATATATATGAAAACCCCACTAATTCGTAATACGACCTAATGTATTTCAAAAATGCCCATAAAAAGTTTCTAAAGTTTTTAATAAGTTTCTTTTACGAAATTTCAATACCACCATTTTCCGGTTCCACTGTATACAAAATATCATAGATACGTTTTCACTGATTTTTTTTCATATTTGTTCATTATCTGAGAGCGTCTTCCAAATTTCAGCTCAAAATTCTCATTATCATGGCCTCTACAATTTTTTAACTTGTCGGGTGTATAAGCGACCGTTATGCAAAATAGTTTTTGAATTTTCAAAATCAGGACTAAGGTCTTTTTGACATTTTATTGTATGTGAAAACCCTACTAATTCGTAATTCAACCTAATAGATTCCAAAAATGACAATAAAAAGTTTCTAAAGTATTTAATAAATTTTTTTTACGAAATTTCGATACCACTATTTTCCGGTTTACCTGTATACAAAAAATATCATAGATACGTTTTCGCTGATTTTTTCCATATTTGTTCATTATCGAAGAGTGTCTCTTCCAAATTTCAGCTCAAAATTCTGATTTTTATGGCCTCTACAATTTTTTAACTTGGCGGGTGTATAAGCGACCGTTATGCAAAATAGTTTTTGAATTCTCAAAATCAGAACTAAGGTCTTTTTGACATTTTATTATATATGAAAACCCCACTAATTCGTAATTCGACCTAATAGATTCCGAAAATGCCCATAAAAAGTTTTTAATAAATTTTTTTTACGAAATTTTCGTGTATTTCCGATCTCTACGCAAACTCACGTTTTTGAATTTTAAAAATTCCAATATTGGAACCAAGTTTTTTCCGACACTTTTATATACGGAAACCTACTTATTAGACCCCGTAGATCCTGGAGATAAATAAAACATTTTCTAAAGTCCAAAGTTGAAATTTTTATATTTCAAATTTGTATCCTCCCACTTTTGGGTTACCCCTGGTATGTATGAATCTCTGTAATGACTTTATTTTTTGTTCTAGTATGGATCCGACGAATTCCACGAATCTCCCCGATACACATCACCAGGAGCCAATTCCTA
Organism: Galerucella pusilla; assembly: GCA_910591695.1. Classification (NCBI taxonomy): domain Eukaryota; kingdom Metazoa; phylum Arthropoda; class Insecta; order Coleoptera; family Chrysomelidae; genus Galerucella; species Galerucella pusilla. The sequence continues at coordinate 8,770 of CAJUYI010002090.1, forward strand.
TTACCTACCGACTGATGGAGCGCCAAATCCCGGGGTCGGAGGCAGTGTTCCCGCCCCGGCCACAGGAGGTGGTACCGGCGGTAGTGAATGGCCCGCCTCATACACATACCAAACCTACGAAGCCTTCGGTCTCATACCTGAAACAGAACCGCCAGGCGGTCTCCCACCTATGTCTTCGTTAAGGCCTAACGGGACACCTACAGCAACTACTTTAGCGGGACCCAATACACCTTTTGGACCACCCAACAACGATCCAGTCGTTAATAAAGGACTAGCAGCTGTAAGTATCGTTTATTTTGTACACCGAAATTTTTTCGGCTCGAAGGACCATTTTCTAAAAAAAAAATGTTCGCAGATATATACACCGGCCGAACAAGCTAGTGCGAGTAGTTATAGTTCGGCACCATCTACACCAGTTAGTTCCCCGCCTCCCATAAATCCCGCCGGATGGTTGACGAATCACAGTACTCCACATTCGCCGCATTACACACAAGCCGTCAGTGTAAATAATACTGTCGCTCCCCAGGGAATACACATGGTGAGTATCGCTAACTTTTATAACTCCTTTTAAATGTGACGCTACTATGGTAGTATGACATTTTCTAACGGTAGTAGATCGGGTGTAAATGGTGGTCACCGAAATGTCATACAATCGATAGGGGGGTCACAATAATTTTCTTTTTTACTTATTAGCCGAATGACATTTAGTCCTAGAGCACTTTTTTTATATCTTAATGTTTAATTTAATGTTAACAATGTCCTTTCTTTAGTGATGCTTTCGTTGTTGAAAAAATTGTGTGTTTTAAGCATATGTAAAGAAGGGATAAAGGGAAATTTGTCCAATTTGAACATAAATATATTTTTGGTAGGGGCAAAATTAATGAGTACGCGTAACCGACATGCTAGGGTGACCTTTTATAAAAAGCGTACAAAAGGGGCTAATTGGACACGTTTCCCTTTCCAAAATTTTCTTTTTATTTACTTTTTGCATGACTTTTTTTTTTGTTTTTTGTTTTTGTGTGGTGAAGCCTCCTGCACCAGAAGCGCAACGCTTAGATGATGCTATAGGTTTCCTTAGGGATCATTCTGAAGCTACGGTAAGTCCGTATTTTTTATGTTTTTCTTTTTGTTGCTTAGTGTATCTTTTTGTTGCTGTTGTTGTGTGTTAACGTTAAAAATAACATATTGAGATAACAAAAAATAATATTTCACTTTTTATTGGTACACCTTGTATACAGTTGAACATAAAATAAAATTTTCCAGAGGGGGGCTGTAATTTTTGAACTAAAAAAAGCACGACATGTTATTCGGCTTACAATGTTGAACTATTTTTTTTTGGGGGGGCATCGTAATCTCCAACCTGTCTTATAACTCTGCTAATTCATGGATTTAAATTTTTCCAGGGTACTCGGATGGAAGAAAGGTTAGACGACGCAATAAATGTATTAAGAAACCACGCGGAACCTTTAGGATTAGTAGGCCAACTTCCCGCACATCAAATGACACAACTCGGATATCCTGCACCACCTGCCGAAGCCCATCTGAGCGATAGTATTAAAGTCGAACGACCCACATACAATACAAGTAAGTTTATTAACACATTAACTACCAGGGGCACATAGTGCCACCTATTTACAATCACTGTGTGCCAATCAACGCCTCTCGGGCGGTCAACGTCATATTTTTGTTTGTTTATTAGGTTATGGAAATATTTTTGTTGTAAATACATTGAAAAAGTGAAAAATAAACATGGCTTAGTGATAATTAATATTATAAAGAAAAAATATACAAGAAAACTTTACATATTGTCATAAAAATCCTCTAAGCTAGTCTCCGACAGGTTCTTCACTGATCCTTAACAAAAATTCTCACACGGCTTACCAGTCCACACTGACCGGATAAATCTCTCTGCCAGTCTATTACAACTATACGAGAACGCCTCTGCGGCGGTCTCGGCGTTTTTATCGAAATCTACCGAACGCCCCTAGGGCGGTGCTGGCAGTGAATGTGTAAAAACGAAAAATTGAAAATAATGTTCACATATCTTAGTCTTAGGATACTTTTGAATCTCATCAGTAGTTTTGAATGTTATTCTTATTTTTTGTAGAAAAACGCAAAGAACCACCAGATATGGACACGAAACCTTCCAGTTCAGTAGAAAGTTTAGTACAACCAAATTCAACCAGTGGCCCCCCTTCAAAGTCGACGAAAAGGTCGAGAAGATAGTAAGTTCTATTCTTTGCTTTTATTCTTCTATAATTTTTTTTCTCCAACAGCGGCAACATTCGAAAAAAAAATTGATACAACTGTGTGAAATTTTTTTAAATTTTTTTTATCTATTTTTCTATTTTATTTTTTCATTTTATTTTTTTATTTTCTTAAAATTTTCATTATTTAAAAAAATTTATGCAACTGTGAAATTTTTTTTCATTTATTTATTCATTTTTCAACTTTTTTATTAATTTTTTTTGATTTTTTTTATTTTTTTTTATTTTTTTTTTAGATTTCAGGTGGAATTGGAAACTGTTTTTCCTTAGATTACTGTAGGTAAACAGTAGTGTTAGTTGTAAAATGTCCTCTTTAATCCTAAAAAGCACTTTGATCTAAGAATAAACAATTTTCAATTCTTTAAAAGGCTCATAATTTGAAGTGTTATCATCCCACCTCTACACTGTTCCACCTATTGGAACTATACACAATCTTTTTATTTGACTACATTTTAATAGGACGCCACGTAGAAACATATTTTTTACAATTACTTTTTACAATACTTTGTGTTCGGACATAAAAAAATTGCCTAAAATAAACAGGGTGTCCGATTTTTTTTCGAATGTTGCCGTTGCAAATAGTTACATTGAGATATGTTTTTATATGAATCTCGAAAGTGTTGATAATTGTTTAAGTAATACCGATGAAGACGAAATTGACGACCCCAACAACAAGGCCATACGCGAGAAAGAGCGTAGACAGGCTAACAATGTTCGTGAACGGTATGTAGAAACAAAAATAATTTTCTTCTTTTTCCTTTTTAATTCCTTTTCCTTGCAACCGTAATAATTTTTTTTTAACAGTAGCATTTTTAATATTAATATTAATTGGTGGTTATTGTATTATCCGGCTCGAAGGACCATAAAATTTAACGGGAATTGAATTTGTTGGTGTAAATATTTTTGAAAAAGGCCCATATTCGGATTACTAATGTTACGGAATCATCCAACTGTATCTCAATGTATTTTATTCATTTTTATTTTTTTTGAAAATTTTCGTAACATTCGTTTTTTGGGATTTTGGCCGATAGCATGTCGTAGAATATTGTGAATAGCAAAGAATATAAAGACATTTTTTTTGAATAGATGGCGCTTGCTATAGTATGCCATCATTGTACTCGCTGTAGAGTATTTAAGAAAGTGTCCAGATAAGGGAGGGGATGGAGGGATTATTAGAAACTCGCTCCCTTTTTTTTAATGAATCTCTGAGATTATTTAATGAAAAAAATTGGTTGGCGAGATTTTAAATAGATGGCGTTTGTGTAGTGGACGTTATTTCCAGACAAGCCGCTTGTGCTGCCGGCCCAACTCAGTTTGGTGAAGTCATGCTTCTTTCTGACAACTTGTAGCCTTCAAAACCTGAAAAATAAAAAAAATAAACTATAATTATTTTTGAACAATAATTATGAAACTCAGAAAACCAAGTTTAGAAAAATATTTGTCAAAGACACTGACCGTTCAACTAAGAAGCAACAACTACTTCCCGGGCTATATGCCCCGACAGATATTGAATTACACTTCAAAGTCAAACGGGGTTGGTATATCTACCAGATATTCAACACCAACCATTTTGGTTTGCAATTAGAAGGACAACTTAACATGTAGGCCGGTTTCGGCGTATTTGCGCATCATCAGTACAAGGTATATGTTCTCCGTCCGCGATCTCAAAGCCTAATTACGGACTGAAGAAAGTAGCGACATCTTCACTTTCAACTGCAAACCAAAATTCGAAAAATCTGTCAAGACACTTGGTCTTGAAATAATAAAGTAATATTACAGTTTCCTGTAGACAATATGACAGGAAACTAATAATACTTCATCCTTTTGTTGTTGGTTGTCATTTCAAGTATTAGTGGCTGTGTCCTCTCTTATATTTTCATAACATTCTCAATAAAGCTCCCGCGGATTTTGCACGTATATATTTTTTGCTATTCAGTCTTATTTTGTTATTATTATTATTATTGTTATTATATGAAATGTTTGTCGTGTAAACACATTGAATATGGGCCTATTATACACCTAGACCTCTATTTCAACAAACTGTTTTTGGGGTTGCAATTTTTGTAAACGAAAAAAAATCGGTTTACTTTTATTATTTTAGGAAAATAGATCATTGAAATCATCGAAAATCAAGAGACACCTTTTTATTTTCTAAAAAAAATTCGAATAAAAAAATTGACTCTTTTTTTTTCCAAAATGTACACAAGAAAAACATGATTTCAATGAATCTATATTTGTTACACTGTTAGTTGTGGACGGGTTTTAAAATCTTGACAACAGTTGTTCCAGTGCCGATGAAACAGAGGAAGGTGATTTAGATCCGGATTTAAAAGCCCAAAGGGAAAAAGAAAGGAGGCAGGCTAATAATGCGAGGGAAAGGTGGGATATTTTTTATTTTAAATTGTTCCTTTTGTGTTTGTTATTTTCGAGTTCGTATTTAAATAATTTATTTACAAAATTAAGTAACCTGCTTTCACATTCTAAAGGGTTATGTTTTGGCCTATATTCTTGTATGTGTTTCATGCTCCATCTCTTTATCATTACAATTGTTATTTTCAGAAATCTTCTGAAACCGCACCGATCTTCATTGCTTATTTTTCAGTTAAAAAAAAGAAACAAATTTCATTTCAAAATAAAAATTACTTTTAGTGAAAATAACTAAAAAAAAAAACAGACTTGAGGCTAGTATATTTAACAAATCCGCGTAAAAGAAAAAGAGAGTCGGTTCATTATCACGTTAGGACGTAATTATACCGGGTGTCTTGGAATTATGTGCCACCCACAGGGCCGGATTTGAACTTATTGCTGCCCCTGGGCACCAAAGAAAAGACCTCCCCATAGGTTCGTTCCAACCAACGATAAAACACCATTCTGGAACCGTTTTGGAATCGTTAGTAATTGTTTTATACGCAGGCGCAAACTTTGCACCGTTCCAGAACTGATAGAGGCTGGAAAGGTTTTAGGCGTACTTTATTATCGTTTAGCGACCGTTTTGTTTATGTAATTAAGCTTATATTAATTTTTAAGGGAGGTTATAACTCTTTTTATAACGTTTCACCTCTTCAATAAGTTGGTTAATACTTAAATTTTGATTTCCTATCACAATAGTTGAGTTGCGAACAAACACTTCATTTACGTCAATCTATAAAACAACAATTACCGTTCCGTTGCGGTTCTAGGACGATCACAAAATGGTTGGAACGCAAATAGAACCGTAATATTACGGTCACGAATAGCTTGGAACGGCATCAACCATATACACTTGCGCAGTGCCATTCTAGAATGGTTCTTTGCGAGGTTGGAACGAATTTCATATAATCATTGAAATTTTATTCATATTCATAATTCCAAATTTTGCCGCTCTAATTTGCCACCCTGAGCACTAGCCCCGACTGCCCATGTATCTTTTAAATGGGTTAATAGTTTTTTAACAAATTGTGTTGGGTGACATTCTGTATCTCTGTATTTGTAGAGTAGAAAGAACGAGTGTAGGCTCACGCCACTTAAGCCACATGTGACCCATTGTACATCCTCCCGAGGAGTTGTCCTCCTCCTCCTCCAATTTTTTTTGAAACACTTACCTCTTCCCATTAAACATTTTTAATGGGTTTCCAAAAAACTGTACAGAAACAAACTACTAAACGTTTTGCGCAAGCCCCCCTTTTTTGAAACAATCAGCTGTTCCCAATAAACATTTTTAATGGGTTTCCAAAAAACTGTACAGAAACAAACTAAAAAACGTTTTGCGCAAGAGCCC
>CAJUYI010002091.1:0-15471 GCA_910591695.1 Galerucella pusilla
ATTTTATCACTCGTAAACATAGTGATTCTTATAGTATGGAATTGTTTTTTTTTCTTTCTCCTTTAGTTTTCCAGTTCTTCCATTTGCATTTATAGGTTCCAAAAACAAGGAGTGGACTAAGTAGAGAGGGAATCATTGAAAAAACCACCTTTCTACTTCTTAGATATTAGAAAACCTGGACATGCCACAAGTATGGACTGGACAGATTTAGTAGGGCTCAGACAATCAAAGATTCTGCTGGGTGACCACAACCCAATGATAAATGCAAGTGTCAAAGTAAAACTGCACTAAGAGTTTTAACAGGAATACTAACGGGACATTGTCCTTAGGAGAGAAGAAGTAAGAAGGCACAATAGATCTTTTAGGTCTCACTGAATGTCAACCCAACATACATAGGTACATACATGAGGTATTATTTTTGAGTACTGACATTGCTTTACAGCTTGTGTATGTATTTCTTATGGGCGGGATTTTAATCGCTCTCTGACGATATGTTTTAAGGACGGTTCTTATTTGATCCGTTCCCTCCATTCCAAAATAATCTGTTTCCCATTGACTTTACCAAAATGAAACTCAATAAATAATATTGATAAAATGGGAAACAACTGTTTAACTTTTTCATTTTTCATTCCATTATTCAATTCAACAAACCCTTATAAAAAATATTTATGTATTTCGAACCACTATCGGTAATGTGTCAGTAACCATAAACCATCTGGTACCATACAAGTACCACGGATAGTTGAGCAAAAATGAAACGGTTGGACAGTAGAGATAAACCGGTGAGAAACGAGTAGCAACTCATGAACCGATACCATCAGCTTTCGCTGGCAGACCGTGAAAAATACGTAATATACTTGACACACAAGCCGATATATCATGTTGTGCTATTTTTCCCAGTTATTGTTGAAAAAATATTTGTTATTATTTGTTATATACACAAAACCCGGTCTAGAGATGATTCGAAAATAAGCTTTTACATTAATAATTTTTGAAGAAAATTACCTACCGTTCACTATTCTTTTTGTTAACTTTTGGAAAGTCAGACCACAATCTTTTTCAATTAAACATTTCGGTAGCATTCTAACAACCGTTATCAAAAATAATAAAGTTTTTTTTATGATAAAAATAAGTTTGTCGGTTACTCAAATTAATCGCTGTTCATTTTCTTTTAGTGCTATTAACAGGCTCCAGTCAATCTGGGGATTAAGCAGAAAGCTTCAATATTTCAATTACCTCTAATTCTACAAAATATAAAAGGAACCCGGACACGTGAAGTGTGGCATCAACTTGGAATTGGTGACCTACTGCTGTAGCATAAAATAAAATTTCAATAATCAAGTGACTTCAAGAATCCTTTGTAAGCAACGAGATCTCTTCGTCGACCCGAGCTACTATATCCCTATACCATTACTGTATCTCCTTGACAGCTCTGTATATCTTGAGGTGTTTCTAGAAGGATCCCCGTACCAGACTCATGCTAAACCTCCATTCGTTGACCTTCAGGATGAATGTCAATCCTTTATTTGTCGATACGCGGAATCACTGTTCTCTAGTACAGTTAACATGCTCCTCTTTGTCTTATAGAACGGATATTATGTGAACGCCACAATTCAGCATTCACTTCAACGTTATGTGTTGACTGTTAGTGAGAAAAAAATAAATTTTAATTTGTTGTTCATTTGTTGAGGGATATTGGACGTCTCTTGAAAATTACATAAGATAAAATTATTGAAGTTTGTATTAATCTGTACTATTATCACATCACTTCCCTTCTGACGATGACGTGAATATCGAAATAATTATTAATATATTCTCATTATTCAATAAACCATTTATCATATATAGTGGAGTTAATTATATCAATATAAATATGAACTGTCAAAATAATAACATTTTAATGTTGGCTAAACCTCTAATAAAAAACTTATTATTTTATCCTATGTGATTTTTGAGAAACGTCAAATGACCGGTGGTCGTGAAAAACACTGTGTGTAACGTTATATTCGGCCCCTATCCAAACTCCATTGGAATATTTAAATATCTACCGGACGGCGAGTAGCCAGCCCTTTTTTCTTACCAACATGTGATTCTCGTCGAAAACCTGTAGCATCGATCACCGCTGAAAGGCAAATTTTCACATTTAATGTGCGACGGATAATATCCGTTGGTGAGGATCAGTATACACTGATATTGGCCAAATATTTTGGGAGAGAAATTAAGAACACACTACTAATATGTAAATTCTTCCTTGAAGCGGAGCATGTGAACAGGAAAGGGATACGCAACGTATGTACACGTATACACAATTGATTAATTCAATCTAATAACCAACCTAGAATATAATATTTTACATTACATTTTTTTTATCGCCTTCTGTGATTAAAAATAAAGTAATAGAATAAAATTGAGTTTTTATGTTATCTAGATATTGTTTCTTTGATTTCTTTGATGAATGGAAATAAATAAGATTTCCTTAATAGTATCATATCGTATCAAAGGATTTCACATTTCTTTATTGCTTCTTTCGTTTTTTGAATAGTAATATACAGGATATTTTTTGTATGAACCACGTTCTTAAATGAATTCCTTCAACCAATTGTGAAACGAATTACTGCAGATATCCAGAATGTTACATAAAAAAAGAATGTAACTATTGCTGATACGATGTATCTTTCCTAGCACTTTGTACCTGCCACTTTGTACTGGACATTTCTGACGAAGTAGCTTTCCATGCGAAGTCGCTTTCTATGAAGTACTATGAACTAAATTTCCCTGGATTAACCTCAAATGCCTAAGACCTGTCCGAAGAAACCAAGGAAAGTAAAACAACGTAAAACAACATTCATTCACTGTGATATTAGTTTTAAAATCATTATACAACTTGTAAATTTAACAACGTTGTTCATATTCCTTCCCTTCCAGCATTTCCAGGTTTGTTGATGGAGAGTTGTGGGGTGGAAAACAAGTCGACTAATATTATTCAGGGTGGCGCCCACTTACCTTTCTTGATTAACTTCAATTACATTCCTTAACTTGATTTATCAACTTATTGAATTCATTTGGTTTCTTAACTTCATCTATTATCTCATTAACTTCAATATAACTTCAATAACTTAAATAAAGTAGGATTACCCGCGAACCGGTAAGACTACTCCCTGAACTGATATTAGTTTGGTCTCCGAATCCACACCTGAGGTACTCTCCACATTGAGTCGCCGTTGCAATTTATCTTGCCTTATTATTTTAAATAAATAATAGGTAACCTCTTATCCTTAAATTTATTATTATTATTACAATAGGGTACGGGCAGGAATCCTAAGATAAGCCCTGAATTGTACTAAATAAATATTACAAAAATTAAAGTAATTAGACAATTTAAAAAAAAGAAAAATTTGAAAAAAAAATTAGGTGAAAAAAAAAATTAATTAAAAAAAAGAAAAGCATCCAGTCTATTCTTGAAAATATTGAATTTGCAAGTATTCTCATGTCATATGTAGAGAAAACTAATAACTTCCGTTTGATATTTATATCAATTTAAAATATTCATGTTTTCTTGATATTTCGAGATTAACATTGTATATATAAACTGGCGGGCAGCAACATGTTACATAATGTCTCAGAAATAATTTAACAGAAATAATAGCTTTTCCAAATTGCTCTATCAGCACCATCGATATGAAATTTCTGCACAAGGTGACGGTGAATTTATGAATTTCAGATAACATCAAGTCTTGCTGGTGAAGCATAAAGAATATACGCAGCAAAAGCGGGTGTCCATTTATCATTTTCGACTTATCTCGAAAGGGATTTTATTAAGTAAATTAAAAAAGTTGTGTTGTGTGGGCTAGTGAAAAATGTTAAGAATTCTCGAGCGGGTTGAGGTTTATACATTCAAACGAAATAAATAAACGTGGTCATGATTATAGTGATGAAGAATATTTTTGTACAAAATACTTTAATTTTAAAATCCGGATAAAGTTACGTTTCTTGGATTCAAACAAGGAGAAATAATACAATCAATGAAGTGAAAATTTTCATAATATCGAAAATACTAGGTTCGACTTAAAACTGTTTCCAAATTGTTAAAAAAGTTGTTGATCGCTTGATAAAGTTGGGTTGTGTGGTAATTAGCCGGTAATTGGATAACTAGGAAAATACTAAATCAATTCCTACCAAAATTGATAGATAACTGTGTTTTTTTGGCGCTGATTACGTTTCTAATAAATAATTCTAATAAATCTGAAAGTACTACGGATTTGACCAATAAAGACAGCATTATATTTTGGAAATTTAAGTTTATATAAGTATCGCAGATTTCCTGAGGAAATTTTCGGTTTAATATCTAGTTTTTTACAAACACCGTCCCATGATACCTGCCCTTCGCCCACATAACGGACTTATTTTCTACAAAGTGTCAAGGCTATAACTTGAAAAATGCCAAAAATATGTTATTTTGACGAAATGACGAATTTTCCAGTTTCTCCAAATTTTTTCGGTCCTAATAAGCCAATTTCTTCGCTGAAAAATGCGTTGTATTTGTAAATTAATTACAATTGACCTTTTGACGCCATAATGATTACTTAATAAGCTTTCGTGGTATTACCAAAAATCTAAAAGAATTGAGTTAGATATTATCGTTTTAAATGTTCATAAAATTTCGTGAGCAGCATTTGCGAGTCAATAATTTATCAGATTCATTTCAATTATAATGTCTTTTACATGATGTAACAGTCCGTTTTCTATACTCGGAGAATAGCCTCAATATTTGATATTTGAATACAATGTAATCAAATTATTTCGTATTTAACCTTCATAAACCCGAGCGGGGTACATCTGTACCCCAGACATGAATTTTTGGGTATATTTCCTAAAATAGTTTTTTTTATTTAATTTCCTTCGAGCTATGGTATACAAAATTTTGAATAAATTGGTTTTCATTGTAACTTATTATAGAGAGTTTTGTTGCTTGGGGTCCAGCTACAAAATAATCAGTTCGTATGTGCAGAACATTCAAAAAATATAACAGTTTGTAACAAGTGTGATAATTAAATCATTATTTAAAATGTCACTAAAATGCTTTTTCTTTTTTCATAATTATTTTTGTTTTCAATATTTCTAATCATTTCATAATATTTTTTCAAAGTGTGCTTACAATGCATTTATCAATGCTGACAACTTTTTTATGTAAAAATATATTTTTTTATAAGCAGAATGTGTTTATTTTTAATATTCCCTAATAATAATCCAAAAAAATGTTGGGGTACATTTGGACCCCGCTCGGTATTTAATGTAAGTTTTTGACCACGGGTTTATGAAGGTTAATATTGAAATGACAGTTTCAAAATAATTTTTGTGAAAGCTGATATGCAAGACCAAGTGTTATTTCACAAACACTCGTAGCAAAAGCACTCACTGCCCTAATGTAGGGATGCGATGTCACTAGATAAACAATCTACTTCACAATTATTGAACACAGCATTCACACTGACTCACGCGCAAATTTTTGAGCACCCTTCAAACAGACACAGAAACTTCTCACTGCCCCCTTTCTGATTCAACAGAAACAAACCACTTTTGTCCACATGTCCAATTCTGCAAAACAACTTTCACTAATTTTGTGGCCTCTTTCCCTAATCTTCGATATTTCCCACGAGTTTTGACAACAGGACAAAAGGGTTATTTCTATTGTACACCTTTCCTAAACCTACCTACACCAAGTCATTATATTCACCAACGGCGGAGGGTGAAGAAATCGTAAAGGGATATTGAATAAAATATTTCATTTGCCATTTTAATAGCAACAGAGGTTTTTAATATGTCAACATCGAAAGAGGGCGGTTTCGATGCGTTTATGTATTATTTCGAGTAATTTGTAGATAAGTAACTCTTCTTGTATGTACTTCACAATATTAGTTGGTTTATGAGTAACGCTCGCAATTTGCTTCAATGCACTGATTTAATGGAGTATTTGTGAGTCTGGTGCTGGTTGGAGTTAATGCTCCCTATTTCCAAGTGACAACAAGAACATATCGGCTTATTATATCCTGTATGCAAATGATTTCATTGACAAACACAAATGTTATAAGGGATAAAATTATTTTTCGACTTAATTTGGCCCACATATTATATATACAAACTGGAAAATATATGATAAATGGGAAGATATCACAGGGGGTACTTAGGGGTGCTATAATAATATCAATTTGACAGATCAAATAGGTAAGAAGTTCCATACCAAACTTTTAAATAGAAATATAGATATCCCAATATTTGAAAATATTTGTATATGCAATGGCTGCTATATAGTTCAGTAACTCATATTACTAGGAATCACGTATTAAATGTTTTGTTGTCGAGCCTCTGTTAAACTCATCAGACACGGCTCTGAATTTGTGCACTCGGTATCGTTCCAATTATTATCACAGATAAATCCCATACGCTCTTATGAGCATTCAAAGCAGTTGAAGCATTGCAAAAGGGTCCTTCTATAAATAATATTGGTGTTTTTGTTCGAGTTTTAGTTTATCATCAAAGATTATCGTCATTCATTATATTGATAACGTGTTTTCTTCGAACCATGTGTTAGATAAATTGAAGTTTTGGTATTTACTGGTACAACTCAAGAAGATAGTCCATACTTCGAAAATATTTTCTAATGAGTGTACATCAACGTGGGGAGCGGGAGCGTACCAGAACATATCTTCAACATATTTCACATATATAAACCGGTAGCCCATGACACATGTAGGCTCCATTATTTTACATGAAAGTTCCAAACTTGCTAATCGACCCTACAACAGACATTGATTGAAAAGTCTTGTAATGGAGATTGTTTCAATACAAAAATATGTATATTTGAACTATTGAAATCGTTTTTTTCGCTTAGAAGTTATGACTGTTCTGTTATGGAAATGCTGAAACTACGAAAAATTCAGCAGTATATAAACAGTCCAACACACTTTGTTCATTTGGTACCGATATAATGTATTTTCTGTAAACTTGAATAAGACACAATGGAATACATTTTTTGTCTACCAATTTTTTATTGTAATTTATATGAAGATACAGGTTTCTCCTTAGAATATTTTTGAAATAAGTAACTTTGATACTCAAGCAGGCTTACAACAACCCTTTCATTCCAGAATCAAATTTTGGAATAGTTATTTATACTTTTAGGGGTGGAGGATATAGGTAACATTTGCTCACCCTACTTTGAGACTGAGAGGAGTGATTCAAGTTTGAGTTGTCATTCCTGCTGCCTAGTGATTGGTCAGATTTCCACCCGTTTTACACAGCTCTTTTGATACAATACAATATTCATCATTTCACTCTCTATGAGCTCTTCTTTTGCATTTGCTGCGTCATTTTTAACAAAATGTTATACTTATTTCAATCAAGTTTGGTTTTTCTTGTTGATTATAAATATAATCTTATTTTTGCAATTATTTTCAAATGAAGTTTCACATACATTACAGTACAATAGTAACGTATTTTTCGATATCAAAACTTCCGTTTACTTCACTATGCTATACTTAAGCCGCTTTTGTGGATAAAGAATAATTTGGACACACAATTGAATTTTCCACATACATTTTCAGTATACATTTTCTGAACGAAGCACTAATAAATTCGATGGAACTGCAAATTGTATACAGCTAAGAATTTCCCAGCTTCTCAGATTGAATTTGATCGTGTTTATGAAGTCCAGATTTCAACCTCATGCTGACAAGACCACATCAAAGGCAAATTCCTCTATTCAGTTTTGTTATGTTGAGCATTCGTAATTCGATATTGTTAGAAACATCCCATTCCGATAATCATAATCTATTTAAGTTTAACACAATTAGAATTCTGGGTCAGTTATTCATCAGTATTACAGATTACAAAAACCTGACTCAACATCAAAACTATAGGTAACTTATAATAGAAAATATCCAAAATTTAAGGTATTTAAAAAAAAGGATATAGCGGAAAAAAAATTAAAACATTTTCGGCAGATGGAATTGAAAATTGAATAGAAAGCAATGTTGGGTCGAAATAAAATTTCTTGTTCGTAGGAAAAATAGTGTATGTAACTCTCGTGTGGGGGTTATTAATAAATGATCGTTGCAAAATATAATTTTATTGACAATTATAATCCTACTTTAACCGGCGGTCCATTTTTATGACTCAGCTGTAAACTATACACGTAACGTATACCTTACCTTTTCCCTCAACACCGATCTCGTCTGCTGTTCCGTGACGTCACGCCAAATAAAACACTTTCTTTGACATAGGCCCTCGTTCTCCATTACAAGACGTTACAGATTATGGAAAAAATTTGACTCCAGTCATTGTATGATTTTGTTAGGCTGAGACCCACTTCTTAGATATCTGATCTCATTCTTCACATACTTATCCCCTCAATCCAGCATCACAATTATTCAAAAAGGACACATCAATTAGTACAAGAACGTCCATGTCCTCCAAATACTCCATATAACGCCTTCAAAGATTCTGGATATAAACGTTTGAATCAGAATAATACAGCAATTTATGTGGCTTATGGCTAGCAGAATTTTGTCTTGGAACACATCAAATAAAACGCGGAATGTTCAGTTTTTATAAGCTTCAGTTTATTTTGTCGATAGCATCCAGTGGAATGGTCAACTGAGGATATTCCATAGGATTTAGTTGGGCTATTTTATTGGATAGGTCAATGCAATGGAAGTATATGAATCACATGGGTTCCATATTTTGGAAAAAATAACAAACGCGACCAGTTTAAATGGAATACAGATATGAGAAGTGCAGTATTCACAATGAATGAGGTTTCACAGTCCTGTATATTAGACTTTAATTTGAAAAGACAATAAATTTGAACCGAAAAACGATACTCTATGGAAATACTGTATACCGGTCTTAAACTTTTAAATCGATGAGGCTACAATATTAATATTTATAGATCCGTGAGTCTCCAAGTAAATAAATTCCTTGTAAAGAAGTCGTTTTACGAATGTTAATGCATCTGCGTCTCATTATACAAACAAATCTTCATCATTTATTACTTGCCAACACAGATACATAATTTTGTAATGCACATTCTTATTCTCGGGCATTGTAAGCGTCACGAAAGAGATCGAAATGTACTTGTTTCAAAGGGTGAGACAGAATTGCATTTTTTAGGGATCCGTTGAAAACACACATTATCACTGTTTAAACCCAAAGACCGTGGGGACCTAACACGAACGAAACTGTCCAAAATTCCTGTTCAAATACACAGTTTGTGTTTTGTTTTTGCCCTGTCTGCATGCTTGGTAGAAATTTGGCATTATGTGTACACTATTGTATTCTCATACCCAGTTGTATTTTTCTCCCGCCCATTGTAAAGAGGGTATTTTGCCCAGTTAGTGTTTTACCGTGAAAACAGATATAAAATAAAGAAAACTCCCCCATACTTTCCAAGAAATTCTTCGAGAACGATTAGATCGGACTAGTGACCCATATCTACGGAAATATCCGCATTTTTATCCCATCCAATGACCTTTAATGTTCCTACGGGAGCAATATTCTTTCGTAAGAGCCACAAAAAATCTTTAATATTACCTTCACTATCTTAAAAGGTGCAATTTCTCCGTTATGTTATGGTTATGTGGAAAACAGCTTTAACTACGTGTATTGTCTACTTTTGGTCGATGCCTTTAATATTGCAGTAGCATTTGATATTGGAGACGTTACTCGAATAACTATTTTGACTGTTTTTTTTTTAGAAATTAACTGTGAAAATGGAAAAATCACCTCAGTACATTGAAAAATATATATAGATTCCTTATGAAACAATTTTATTGACTAAAAACTGTCTCTCCTCCATTGGGTCATTGTTTCAAAAAATTTAAATCAGAAAGCGGGCTGGTATCCACCTTTGACCTCAAGGCGTTAAGAGGGGACGGATTTGCCGAAAGCTGACGATGTTTGCGGCGTGAGAGCAACATGCCCAAACATTACATGTGCTGGGTAAAAAGCCCGGGTTATAATCGACAAAGAATCGACTTGAGTAGAGGTTTTGGCAGGCCACGCTCAATTTTGATTTGAAGGAGAGCATTTAAAGCGAAATAATGGAAATAAAGAACTGTGTTTCAACGTAATAAGTTGTTATTGTTATTGAATAGATGGGGCTTTTACTTGATGTAGATCCATAGTAAGTTATGAAATCAAACAAATTTATTTTGTAAAATCTACATTGTAATTGAACATAAAGTGACGCGTTTCGCTAACACAGTGGCTTTTTCAAACGTTGGAGGTAGGTATAATGAGAAACTTTCTATTTATACAGTGCCTTAATACTAAATTATACGGAAATTTAACAATAAAATTATAATCTATTTACAAGGAAATGAAAAGAATTTGTCTAAATATGGAATGAACTGAAGAATTTAACAAGTTTACCTGGAAACTCATTCACAACCATCCTACAGGAATCTTTCTAGGTAAAAAGGTTTGATAATGGAGAATTGTTAGTATCAAGTTGGTCGTTAAGAAGATTATCTGAATATTTGTTTTTATTTATCTCTAGGGCTTCTAAAAGATTTATTTTGAAGGATTTAGTTTCTATATGCAAAATTTCAAAATTTGAATCGAAAGAGTGTTGGTTTGCTAATAAATGATTTGAATAGTTGGAATCTAATTTTTGATTGTCATAACATAACTACGTTTGTGTTCTGAAATTCTAGTTTTAAAATTCCTAAAAGTTCTACCTATATAAATTTTATCACAGTCGTCATTACCACATTTTAATTTATAAACTCCTGATCCTAATTTAGTATTAAGGCACTGTATAAATAGAAAGTTTCTCATTATACCTCCAACGTTTGAAAAAGCTACTGTGTTAGCGAAACGCGTCACTTTATGTTTATTGCAATGTAGATTTTACAAAATAAATTTTTTTGATTTCATAACCTGTTATTGTTATTATTTTGATTGGTTTTTTCAAGGGCTTGTGTTCAAATTATTTGATGATATTTTATTACATGCCTTTTATCATGTCCGTTTTGCCAATGGATTAAAATTTGAGAACCAAAAGTGAACTATATTTTGAAAAACTATCGAAACTAAAGGAAAGTGGTCGTTCTGTTCCGGATTGAATAATTAAACAGACTAGCCAGGCCAAGAACGAAGGAGTTCATCGCAATTTGTGCAGGTCTATGTAAGATTTATCTGCAAGGATTTAATTATTTAATTATTATATTAATTATTATATTAATTGATTAATTATCATTCAATTTAAATTTGTCATACTTAATATGTATGAAAATGAATAAAATATGGTTGTTTATTGAGAGGGCGTTTTTATATAAAACAAGCGTATGGGCCAAAAGTTTTTTTATCTCTGATGCTTTGGAGAAGAACTCCACAATATCTATTCCTTTAATGTAACTCACATACTTTTTTCTGAAAATACGTGAAATCAAATAAATACCAATAATCTTCATTATTCATATGATTTTTATACTTTCCATAAAATTGACTCTACTATTTAAGTACATACATATGCATTAAAATGGTGGTTTAATTAAGATGTTTAATAGTCCCATTATTATATTTCAAACACCAGGAGGAAACGTTATATTGCTTCTTTAAGTGAGATAGGAACGTTGTAGATGATGCCATTTATTTCTTGGAATAATACTGTTTCAAAGGTATTTACAAATTCCTTTGGGTCCCATTAAAAACCGATAGAGAGAGAATGGAGGATATAAAGAAAAATAATAATAATTATTCCTCAACTGGTCGATTAGTTTTCGCTCATAGCATCATTCACAGTTTGTTCTTAAACAAAAAAATCATGAAAAATTACTGACTATATACAAGGTATGTCATAACAAACCCAAACTATATTAATACAGACAGAGTTTTATATGGTCCTAATTATTATCTCGCGAACCGCGATATTTTATACATTTTTAGCTTTAGATTTTTTTTAACACGGCCGATTGTATAGTATTTATGTCATAGTGAAACTATAACTTGTGGGTCAGCAAGCGGAAACTCAAGATAAAAGTAATAATAAAAAAACAATAAAATGAACAGTCGGGTAAGGATTAAACCATCCACTTGTGAAACTGGCCATTTGTTCTACCACCCTACCCTTATGGTTAGCGGGAATTTTCTATTATTATTCAGTTTACTTGGCCTGTTTCTCTTGGTGTCATTTCAATTATTGAAACCATCCCACTCCAATCATCAAACTAAGTTCATTTCTTTTTTGCATATTCCTCTGAAACCGTACCTGTTCTATTTTGATTCATGCTAATGTGAATCTTTACTCGCATTGATGATACTTTTTTCTCAATAATTTGCAAGTAAGACTGTCTCCCATATAGTAAATGTGTGCATGCAAATTCGGTCCCGATTTGCATTTTTAAGAGACGGTTGATTTGTCATTGGCGGCAGCTTGTCTTGATGGACTGCTTCTTTGTATACTTTTCGAAATTTACGTACTACTATTTTGTAATTCTTCTTTATGCTAAGTACGAACGTTTACCAAAAGCTCACTCCTAAATTAAATCGTGAACCAAAGAAGGAGACGCCAAGACGTGCTTTAGCTCTTCTTATTGAAATACGGTGAAAGATTTTAATATTTCACAAAAATATTTTATATTTATTGAAAATTATTATAGAGTACTCATTTAGTCAGTTCTGTTAGTTTCAATCCACAGAATGGAACATATTTTTGTTATTTATTTTCAATGTTATGCGCGGCCTCTTATTTTGGTTTTTGCTTACGTTTGGTCTAGTAGCTCAGCTTGCTGATATCCCTGATATTTGTAGGTTTCACCATTTTACATGGCATTTATAATCTTCCCGTCGGTTAATAACACATCCCTGTTAACGATTTCATCCTTCTTGATATTCAAGGTTTCACTGTTTACCCAAATTCCAATTTTATATCACTGGAGAATTTTCCAGTCACATTGAATAAATGTTGAATTTTACGCTGATTTGATGCGTATGTTTTGATGTTGTCCATATATGAAAGGTGGGAAAAAGGGCAGATATAGTGTTCCTGTTTGCTTCAAAATTATAGCTATTATCCGTATCGTTAAGTAGATTTGAGAGTGGATTTATTGCTAAACAAAACCAAAGTGGACTAATGGAGACACCCTGCAAGATCTCCCCACGGTGAATAAAGGTTCGTTCAAGTGGGATGTATTTAGTGAATTTGCAGAACTTTAACAAGCCAAAAATGTAGAACGCAATGGAATGCTTGATCATTTATCATTATTATTTTCATCTCAAGTATACTCTTGTTCAGCTTGCTAGTAATGTTTACCTATCCCGAGCGTGTGTAAACGCAAATAGGACTAGGTTCAGGAGTAACGAAGTAATATATACGTAAATTTACGGACAGTGTGACAGGTATTCAAAATGGTAGCAATCTGCAGATCAATGTATGTATTTTCGTCAAGAGGTGAGGTGAGAGGTGAGGCTGTCTTGTAAAGTTTTGGGAATTAGTCCCGTGGATCGACCGATGACCGACACCACCTCCATTTTCTTCCTATATTTTTGGTGTTTTTCACAATTCTCTCGTTGTATTTTTCTAGAATATTGTCATTATTAGGTACAGCAGCATCCATATCAGGCTGGTTATTCGTCACCCGTCTATCGGTGATATATATGATATATATAGTCTTAAATGAAAATTCTCTGGAACCGGATGCGGATGGTAATAAGGGGAGTATGTGTTAACTTATCCAATTTTCTTGGCCAACTTTTGATGGATTGAGGTGCAAAGTTGATTGTGTCTATGTCCATGTTAGCTGAGGCTGAAGATCCCGACGTAATGTGTTGTATCATTTCTGCTGTTTGTTGAAACCTTTTACACTTGTCTGAAAAGCTGTTTGGATATCTTATGACAAATTTCTTTCAATATTAGGTATTAATTACTTGATCTTGTCTATATAATGAGGATGTCGACCATGAAGCGCTTCCTGGGTCCACTTCTTACACTCTACCCTATTATTATTATTTTTTATAAGATATTCTTGATTTTACTTGAAACGATGTTCAATTCAACTAGTTTAACGAGTTTCATAAAGCTACTGTGTTAGCGAAGCGCGTTACAAGTGAAATTAAACGTTAGTCCAAATTATTATGAATACTTAAGCAAATTGAATTGATTTATCCCAATCTTCACTATTGATCTTCATCAAGTAAATGCCAAAATATTCACCAATATTCAAGTCACCCTGTATAAATTGTGCATTTTGATGCTAATTGTACTAGTTACGAAAGGAAGTTCTCACAGCCAATCCTGGCTCAAGTACAACCCGTGTGCCTTAAATTTTAATGTAAATTTAATCTTGATTAAGTATCGGATTTGCATTCATAAATCTACTCGGAACGAACGTTTAACTTTTTGCATCAAGACAAATTTTCGGTGATTATACATGCTAAATAACCACCATTGCAACTGAGCACGTAACTAAAGAAATAAATCTGGAGACCAAGAGACGCTTTAGTGACTTCGAGAGAATAGTTTCCACTTTCGCCGATTTATTTAGATCCGAAACAACTGAAGTAATTTGAAAAATGGGAGTGTGTATCACTGATTGCATGGTATACGTGACTACAGTAGGTATGGTGCACTTAAATAATCTTGATGGATTTAATGTCACAATACGAATAGTACATGAGAAAGTTCTTATATATATAACTAGAATAATATGTCAAATCAGACTATGTAGTTTAAATCATTTAAAAATTTATTACAGAGGCATAAAATACCACGTAGATATGACTATGACGTGTAGTCTCTGTAATAGGGGTGAAAAGGAAACTTTGATGCATTTATTAGTAGAATGTCCTCTATATAATGGACTCAGAGAAAATCATATGTTTCTGAGTTTAAAAACACTCGACGAATTGGTTGCTATTCTGGAAACAGATGATTTCACCAGGCAGACAAACTTCGTCCAGTACATACTAAATATATTAAAATTAAGAGCCTTTGCGTTAGATGAATAGATCTTATACATATTATGGTACTCACTTCTCATAGAACATCATGTAGATACCTATTGTTATTTAATGTTTTAACCTTATTTTTTGTTTCAAACATATTTGTAATGAATCCGAACCTCTTGTAATAAGAATTGTAATATTCTTTAAATACAATAAAGTTAATAATAATAATAAGTTCTTATACTTCATTAAAATACATAAAAACTACTGTTATGACAGTTGATTTTAACATTTGATATTGTTGACTACGTTGTTATATGCAATAGTTAAGGAACAACCCTCGTATACATTATTTCTTACATTTTTGAACGGCATATTCACAAACTTAATACAGAAGTTTTGGAAGATTATACCCGAGCCCTTTTTAGTGAATGTTAAAATATGGCAATTATTAAAAAATTCAATTGTTTCCTTACCCTTTAACTGAAGACACAATCATTTATATTTAAATTCCTAACAACGTATACA
>CAJUYI010002091.1:15571-37448 GCA_910591695.1 Galerucella pusilla
AACTGAAGACACAATCATTTATATTTAAATTCCTAACAACGTATACATACATCATTGAACATCTCTGTAATTTCTATCTTTAAAAAACTATGAGTACAAATTATAGAGGAGAATGCGACATACGGTGATTGGGTTGGGCTCG
This sequence comes from Galerucella pusilla, assembly GCA_910591695.1. Taxonomy (NCBI): domain Eukaryota; kingdom Metazoa; phylum Arthropoda; class Insecta; order Coleoptera; family Chrysomelidae; genus Galerucella; species Galerucella pusilla. The sequence goes on from CAJUYI010002091.1 coordinate 15,714, forward strand.
GGGACCCATAACGCTTTATGAATACGACTTCTGAAGAAGTTGTTTACCATCGTAGACAACGCTTAATTAGAGGAAATTGTGTGCTGCCGGGAAAGATTATATTCGATATCTTTAGATTGGAATCAGTACATTACGTTAAGTATGGCTTTAATGAATACTTGCTCGTCAAAATTTTGTCTGTTGGATGATTTAAATATGGCTACAGCGAATGTGTTTCCGTAAGTGGTAATTATTTGAACAAAAGTAGTTTTTTCAAATATTTATTTTCAGGAATCTGTCTGTGAAAGATATTATTCCATTCAGGCATATTTTAGAGCGAAGGTCAAATGCCTTAGCGTATGGCCGCCATCTTAAATTTTTTGGAATGGCAACCTAGGTATGATTCAATAGCTTTCTTGGTGTTCGTTATAGTTTATGACGTGTACCTGGGAATCAGCATGTCGTTCATTTTATATGCCATTTTGACAAATAGCTAACCTCAAATTTGATGAATAAAATGATCAGGATCGTATTCAGCCAAGTTCGAAAAGGATATGAAATTAATAATCACCAGCTTCTTGAGAACTGTCAAAATGCTGATGTGTTTCTGTGTATCTTGGCATATTTTTGTATTATTTAAATAAATATAACAATGAGATTAATATTGATTTTTCATAAATAATAATAATTGACCGTAAACAACAAAGTATACAGACCTGACAAGAACTGTCAGTGGGACAGTAGAAAAAGACTAAGATACATTGCCAATCCCAAAGGTACGTCAACATCCTATTTTGAGAGTTAAAAATTAGGGTTAACGTTTGTTATACATTTAAACGGTTTATTATTGTGATATTTTGATGAGGATTAATCACAGACCTACCATTTTTCCATTTCTTCCTTCATAATGTGTTAGAAGGACATCAACAATCAATGACGCACACCAAAAAGGCTATTGAATGAACCATAATACAAAGAAGCTATGTTAGGTTAGGTTTGTGGTGAGTGGGTCTATAAGGCCCTCCACTGCGACTTGCAAGAGTCTATTATTGTAGCTCACACCTATTCAGATTTCACCAAACAAATTTAGCTTCTTAACAAAACCGATTATTTTATTTTGTGAATGATATTTCAGGTTCGAGGGCGAGAGAGAGACCCTGCCAAACATCAGATACCTGATTCGAGCCGCGGCGGAGCAGGCACAAATTATATGCTCTGCTGTTCCATCATCTTCCAAACAAAGACGGCAAGTCGGATCTTATGACAGTCCAAGTTCTAGCATATGATGATTCAGATGTCAGTGGCCTGTTAAAAGGCCTGTTAGACATCGTAGGTCATGCCTGCTATGGTCTAACATTTGTTTGGAGACATACTTCGAAGAATGTATAAAAGCCTTTGAATGAATCAATCCTGGTAAATTATGCCAGAAGTCTAAAGCTCTTCTTGCTGTCCAGGTATTTAGTGTTTAGTGTGTTTTGCAAAACTTATTGCGATGCCAATTGTAGGTTCTGGTCCGATAGAAACACGTGCGGCACCCTGCCTTGCAAGAAAGTCTGCCTTCTCGTTTCCTTCCATGCCAGAATGGCCAGGGATCTAGACCAGCAATACCTTATTGAGTTCTCCTATTGAGGAGAGTCTTTTTTGGCAGTCTAAAACCAATTTCGACAATACACGGCGAGAGCTAAGTGCTTTTAAAGCCGCTTGGCTGTCCGAGAAATTTTTTATTGTTCTACGTATGAGATTGGCTTGCTCCACTCTCTCCACACATGAAACATTGGCGTAAATTTTCTCCTGAAATACATATAGTTCAAATAATACCCTTCTTGGTGTGCGTCATCAATTGTTATTGTCTTTCTAACACATTACGTAGGAAGAAATGGAAAAAAGGCAGGTCTGTGTTTAATCCTAATCAAAATATCTCAATAATGAACCGTTTAAATGTATTACTAATCTTAATACCTAATCTTTGACTTACAAAAATTTGATTGGTTGATGTTTAGATTACGCGCAAGCTCAACCTATCAATCGAGAATTTAAAATACTATGGAGGCGTTACTTTCGTAGCGGCAATGTGTCTTACGTCTTTTTCTACTGTCACACCTGTCTCGACAGGTCTGTACTTTGTTGTTTACGGTCAATTATTATTATTTATGAAAAGTGAATATTATTCTTATTGACTTATTTATTTAAATAATACAAAAATATACATGGATACACGGAAAAACATCAGTATTTTGAAAGTTTTCAAGTATTTTCAGTTAGAAAAAGAAGCTGGTGATTATTAATTGCATAGTCTCTTCTAATTTGGCTGAATACAATCCTGATGATTTTATTTATCAAATTTAAGGTTAACTTTATGTCAAAATAGCAAATAAAATAAACGACATGCCGAAAACCCGGATATACGTCACAATCGATGACGCACACCAAGAAATGTATTATTTCAACCATACATACAAAGAAGCTAAGTGTAAGCTCCAAATATTGAACAAAAAACGATAGTAGGCATAACAAACGTCAAAAAAATTAGCACGAAGATTAAGAGCGATTTAAAAATAATGGCTTATTTATTAGAAAACCACGAAACTTCTTAACGATGTGGAACCGAAAAGTCTTCCCATGAGTGAATCTATAATAACAAGATAAATAGACAAATTTGAATCCATTGATAGCGTAAAGTATATTCCAAGATCTGGTAGACCAAAAAGTGCAGCTGATGAAGATAGAACCTTGGATGGTTTATCAAATGTTCAAGATAACAAAACATCTACAAGTGTATTGGCCAGTAATCATGATATGAGTAGACAGTCTATACAGACCATACTACATAAAAATAACTTTTATTCGTATAAGGTTCAAAATCTCCAACAATTGGCTGAGGATAATTTTGATAGACGATTACAGTTGTGTGGAACAGTTGCAGAAAAAACTTTGAAGCAAAACAATTTCTCAGATTTCTTGCATTGCTTTAAGGAGGTTTGTGAACAGCGTTCACAAAAAGTAAATATCTTGGCGGGTTTGGTGAAATATCATTTTATCGGTCGTTTTTCGGTAAATTTCTGGTAAACATTTTTGTCCACGACTATTTGATAATTTTGAAGTTTTACGTGTGCTTTCTCAAGTATAATGACGTAGGTACATTATTCACCCGTGGATAATAGGTGTGAATAATGAAAGGGTCACATGTCACTTTTTTATATTGATTATTTTTTAAACGATCCTGTCAGCCAATCGTAATGAAAAAAAATTCAAATCGACCAATAGCATTAAAATTACACTGATAATTTGCCAGTAGCCAAATACAGCGATAATTTTTTCACGCTGCATGATTGGATCTTCGTTTGAATGAATGCGTGAGCCATTGGGTACCGGACATTTGTCAGTGTCATTTTTATTTGACGTAAAATATACAGGGTGTTTCAAATAAATTTCAAATAAACAATTAATTGAAAACTTTGTATAATTATCCACTTGAGTACCTACTCTCACCGTTAAATTTGGAATAAAACACCCTTTTATTCGAGCTGAACTTGATCCCCCCCTTCCAATGAATTTTTTCAATTGCGATGACGTCCCTCTGCTTCTATAATAACGTCACAGATACCCTGTATAACTCGGATGCAATTACTGTAGGTACCAAAAAGAATACCCAATTTTCAAATGTCCATATATTCGTCAGTTCCTGAGTTACAGCCTGTGAAAAAATCTATAATACAATTGAACAAATTACCCAATAAAACAAAAGTATTATTGTCGGAACTCTTTATAGATACTGGATATGCGACAAGTTTAAGAATTCATATTATATATAACGGAATTTGTTTCCTTCCCAAGTTAAAAACAAGCAATGAAATCCGTCAAAAAGTTGTGAGAAATTTGCATTGCTATGAAACACGGTCGAATGTACGTAAAATACCCTGGAAGCAGTTTGGAACGCCTCACAAACTTGAAATGAATTGATGTAAAACATTTGTTTTAGGCGAAAACTTTTATCTGAAAATTTGTTAAATTAATTTGGAGGTATAAGAGAAACGAATGATAGAGGATTCTCTTAGCTAAACCTCGACCAGATCAGGACTAGCAGTTTTCTTAGTTTTGGAGAGTGTGAGATTTTCAAAAATGGCGTTTCAATTGTTTATTTTCCCAATTTTTTTCTTTGTAAGTTTTGGATACTTTTTGACAAAATCTAATTTGGTGTAAGTGAGGCTAGTGGGAAAAAAACAACTATAGGCTGAAGCAAACTCGATTTGATCAATGAAATTTGTTTTCCTGCAATTGCACGCGAAGTTAGTATATACACAGCACACGTTCTCAGCACAGTCCCATAGCAACGGATGCAAAACCACTTCCAAATTTGATATTTCTAAAAATCCCAATTTCAGCGTGACGAATTGTTCGAAAAACTGAGATTCACGTTGAATTTAAAAAAATAAAAAATTTAAATTGAATACCAACCTTCATATTATTCTATTAAAAAAGTAATCATTTTTAATATTACAATATATTATAATATACAATATAAGATAATACTGTACAATATAAAATAGCATAATACAAGCATAACGTTAATTAATAATAATTATTAATAATATTAAGAATAATAATAACAATTCTTACGATGTATAGCGTGATGTACTATTGTTTTTTGCTACGTTGACAATCTTTTATATGATGATACTGTTTTAAGCAACAATGAAGATCGATGAATTATTAGTTGTTCTCCACATTATTCATAATTTCAATTGATTTGGTACACAGCTGTATTGTCATTTTTTTTAAACACTTCATGCCATTTCATGCGTTATGAAATGGTTTTCGTATACAACGAGCAATATTGCCACTGATAATGTACGAGGAGCTCCTAAACTATGAATGCTACGGGAAAAAGTTTGGAATAAAATTTAGAGAAATTTTTATGCTCTACAATTCAGTTACCACCATTTTCAATTTATCATTGACCATTAACTAAATATTCAGCAGAAACCATATTGAAAAAAGTTTGGAGCACTATAATTGAAAACCTATGCGTTATACAAAAAAAAATTCCCAATAGAAAAGATGGCGAATATTATTGTCTACAATAATGATTTTCACAATTTTTATTGTACGATGCGCGGTTCGGGAGATATTTGATAAAACGTGTTTTCCAGGATGGAGGCTGAAGTGACGCCAACTTGGATTTACATCCAGGGAACAGCCCTTAACATAGTCGAGGAAAAAAATACCTGTTCCCGTACATTTTTTACAAAAAATACCCGGCTCTTGGCCTAGTGACATTGTTAAATAAATTGAGCTGCTGTTGATTTTAAGCAATAATATATTCATTTACAATTATCTGGTTTGATATTTCCAACGATTGCACGAAAAATAGTGTGTATGCCATGGCCGCGAAACTTTTTATCGACCTCAAGATTATCTTGCTTCGGCCGCAAGCAGCCTCGGCGATAATTGTTCTTACGGTACGTTAAGCGGCCTAGGCATACAAATGACTATGTTATGACTGGAAAACTCTGATAAATGCTTTCTCATGTTCGACTTAAAAACATAAACATCCTTTCAGCATCAAGTGATATTCCGGTTCAAACCCTGATCATCCATCACTAACCATTTTCAAATGGAACAAGTCTTTTTTCAGGACTCTCAATAATTATTCGAGTATGTGATCATTAAATTACTTAAGATTTGGGCTCGATTCGGCCCCTACTCTCTTATCCTTTTCGTAACTTATTTTGAAGTTGGGATTATATAATTTAAAGTTCTAGATGTGCCACTTGACCCAAATTTCCTTTTGTATCATTGTATTCATTTAGGGAGAAAATTTCAAATCTGCCATTTTCGTTAACGAAACCCGGGTATGTAAATTGCTATGTGAATATCGTTTTAAGGAAGATTACAGACGCTAAGACTTGGCCGAAGTAATAAAAAAGAGCTCAGAAGAACGTTTTAGGGTTAATGGCTTAGTAAATTGTATATTTTTGATAATATTCACAAAAAGTAGTTTGGTATCACATTTGGTCACACTATTTATAAGGAACATTATTATGTAAAGGTGAAGCAACAAAGTTATTTGAAAATATTTCAATTGGTCTGTAGCAGTACCTTTTAAATTGAGTTAAACCTGAATTATCACGTCACAATAGGTACATGATACCATAGCATAGAAATAGAGCTGGTAAGATAACTCAAGGCAGCTGCTTTGAAATTATGTCAGATGAATTGGAAGTCTGCTTATAACGTGCCGCTGTCGCTTGATGCTAACCGGGCTGGAATTTCTTAACCATACATACATCCCGATGCCAGCAATTATTGAGAAAAAATTGGCTGGTATTGGAAAATATTTATTTCAAAATTCTGGCAGCTACATTTGACAACATATTGATTCAATTCCACAAATGTTTGGACCAAAGAGGCAGGAAATTTTTAGTTTCCGTTAACGTGTTGAGTGTTTATCATCAATTACTCCTACCTGCTAGTTAATTTTGACAATAATTGTGACTTGTGTGGAAACCACTTATGGAATAAAATTCTTTATGTCAGTATTTTGGAAAATAATAAAAAATGCCGAGACACATCAACTTTTTAATTGAGTTGTGCGTTATATAAACATAAATTTAAATGTACAGGGTGATTCACGCAAGTATGCCATAGTCGGTGTTGTTTTTTTTAATGAAAACCCCTGTATATTTGCATATTTCTGAAATTCCAACAAACTAAATAATGTATGGTCAGTTATGAATTATACAGGGTGAAATTTCAAAATTAATAACTTATTACACGTGAAATATTGGTACTTTTTTAAATTAGCTAAATATGGATTTATCAAAAATCTAAACTAACTAATTATTAGACGTATTTGTATAAAAATAATATAAATAATATAAAAATTGCCTAAAAACGCCAATAATTAGACAAAATCGGTAAATAATGTGGATTGTTTTAAATAGATAAATAATGTGGATTGTTTTCTATTCTGTCAGTTGTTGATGTGTTGACAGTTTATACTGAAAAAGTAAAATCTTTGTCAAACACTTTTTTCTTGTCGACATAAGAATGTAATATTTAACTGAGACTCACCGAATTGAGATTTTAATGATGATCGGGTACGAGGATAACTGCAGAAGTCAAGTTGAAGTTGTAAACTTATTTAATCACAGGTATCCCGAATTGCATAATATTTCACGGAGTACTGTGTCTAAAATTCATGCACAATTCAGAAAACTTGGACATGTCGAACCATTGAAAAGAGAACCACACTCCGTTGAAGATGATGTGGAAGTGGATATTTTGTTAAGTGTCGAAGAGAATCCACCTTCAAGTACACGTGAAAATGATGTTAGTCATAACACTGTTTTAAGATGTCTTCATAAAAAAAAACTTCATCCCTACAAATTAACTTTTGTGCAGGAGTTAACAGAAGACGATCCAGATTGTAGAATGGATTTCTGCGAAACAATGATGAATAAGCTGAACAGAAATGAGATAGCTCTTGGTACCATTCTTTTTTCTGCCGAATAAACATTCACATTGAATGGAGAGGTAAACCGACAGAACTGTAGATAGTGGTCAGCAGAGAATCCTAATTGGATGCGTGAGACACATACTCAGTACTCTCAAAAGGTGAACGTTTGGGCCGGTATCATAGGCGACTATATTATTGGTCCTATATTTATAGATGGAAATTTGACAGCTGGAAAATATTTTAATATGCTAAGTAATGAAGTTATTCCTGCGTTGACAAACTTATATCCCAACGCAATAGATCCTAGCTTACCGAATGAAAATGTTTGGTTCCAGCAAGACGGAGCAACACCCCATTATACTTTAATGGTAAGAACTTATTTAGATGAAATCTTCCTCCCCAATAAATGGATTGGACGAAAAGGTACTATTGAGTGGCCAGCTATATCACCAGACCTCACGCCGTTAGATTTTTTTCTGCGGGGTTACCTCAAGAACAAAGTATATGCAACACAGCCAACTAGCATTATTGTATCCCTAAAGGACAGGATAACTACAGAAATACGGAATATTTCACCTCAAACTCTAAACAAAGTCAAGGAAGAGTTCTTTAATATGACACATTATAAAAATAAATAATGAAAGGATTATTTGATTTACATCAATTAAACTAAACAACTCGAGTTTGCACGAAAGAAATTATTTTGAAGTTTTAAAAAATGTATTGTTCCATTTAAACTTTTAGTTGTTTAAAATAAAAAACTCAAGTTTCAAAACAAGAGATGTCTTCACGTTTTAAAGAAATTAATTGTTTATATTAAAATATTAATTGTTGGAAGTAAACAACTTGGAGTTTGGACTAAAGATATAATTTCCTTGAATCTAATCACCTGAATGTTTATATAACACTACAATTAGTACAAATGATACCAAACTCTTGTTTGAAATTTCAAACAAACCGAAATTTCAACAACACCTCTGTTTGGTTGACTCTATTCAAACTTCAGATTTGGTTGTCCTGAAAAAATTTTCTTTTATTCAAGAAAATCTTTTTCAGAATGTTGTATGAATCTGAAATTACTAGAAATAAGTGACGCGTGAGTAACCTTGAAAATTGGAATCATCTTTATCCTTCAAGCCTGAAAGTTGCAGTGGAAATGGATGGAATAAAGGGTTATACCAGTATACACCTTATTCCATTCCGAGGTAAAATCGCTTATATGACTGGACAAAGTAATGGATGTAGTATCCTTTTTTTTAAATAACCCTATATCTTATTTCTGGCTTATTAGTTTGGAACGAAATGTCTGATTTCGAAAATTTCCAACGAATAAATAATCCATCGTCCCATACCTACTCACCAAATAAACATCTACCACTTATAATATTTTCCATTATTATGGTATTTACTCACATTACTTACTTACATTTCAATGAGAAAACTAATCAAAAGGAAATAAACATCCACTTACATACAAATTATCAAGTTCCCATTTATGTACAAACTCTGAAACACTGGAGAATGTGCTCTTCTAGAAACAAATTTCAATATTCTATTGGAAATGAATTAAATTGTCTATAATTGTCTTTGTATAGAACATTGTTTCATGTTATCAACATTCCTGCATGTATCAATATATTTCTGTCAAAATATGCCTCGTTTCAAAGGGATTGCAATATCCACTACATTATGTAAACAATACATTAGTTATTGTAATGAGCTAATTATCCTTATTAATTCAGAATCGGCTTCCATTGTGCCCTATTCGTTAGCTAGTTAGCCTCGTTATAAGTCCGGCAAAAATACACCTAGATCTCTGTTTATACAAAGTTTATAAAATATTCATGTGCTCATTAATAAATAATAGTGAAGACAATATTTGGCTTGATGTGAACAGAATAAAGTTGACGAATCGAGTTTACAGTATGCCGAACAAAAACGTTTCTTTCTACTTTTTATATTTCTGTACCCCATAATAAAAGTGTCTTAAGTCACATTTTGGAAATTATTCAGGAGAAGCATTTGAAGTTCATGTGAACAAGAATATTCTGGTATCTATGTCAGTTTTAGCTTATTTCATTAGATTTTTTTTTTCACTTTCAGTAGTTGACTTCTCTTTACATTATGATATAACGATAAACACACAACGTCAAAAGTCTTGGACACCCTGTATATCAAATGATTTAATTAAACCCAGTTATTTTTCTTACTGTGGTAAAAAATAAGATGTATTTAAGAAACAAAAAAGGCAATAAAAAGATGTCGATAACTAATCCTTACTTTATTATCAATGTTTTCAGAAATATTGGCAGTGATAGCATATTCAGCCAAGTGACTAGTGTATTACTTCTTTTCATTTTTGTGGATTATAATGCCAGGACGTGAAATTTCTCAGTTTATTCGAGCAAGAATTACTGCTTTACATGATGCACGACACTCTAGTCATGAAATATCGGAAATCTTTGGCATTCCTAGATCATCTGTTGTGCGAATAGTACACAGATATCAAGAATTTGATACAGTGGAAAACAGACCACGTAGTGGATGTAGGGAGGATCGTTATTTGGTGCAATATGCCCGCAGACACCGCTCAGCTTCAGCTTCAGCTCTTCGGAGTCATTTTCAGGGTACCTTTCGCCGTGTTATATCGACACCTACAATTCGAAGACGACTCCATAATGCAAATTTACGTGCTAGAAGACCATTAAGGGTCCCCACTCTACTTCCACGACATCGTGCAGCACGTATTCAGTGGGCGCGAGAGCACAGGGGTTGGCTTTTGCAACAGTGGAGGTGGGTGTTATTTACAGACGAAACCAGAATTGGACTGGTGAGTGATGACAATCGGCAAAGAGTATGGAGAGAACCAGGTCGTCAACAGCGACTTAATTTCGTCCGCGAAGTTGCTCCCTACCAAGGGGGTACCGTAATGTTTTGGGGGGGGGGAATAATGTTCAACCGCCGTACCGCATTAATTCGAATTCCACAGAATATGACCAGCCGAATTTACGTCGATCAAGTTATTACACCCATTATCTATCCCATACGAAACGAATTAGGCGAAAATTTTGTGTTTATGGACGACAACGCCCGACCACATCGCGCAAGAAGGGTTCAGGATTCACTTGAAGCAGGACATATCAATAGATTGAATTGGCCAGCCAACTCGCCTGATATGAATCCTATTTAGAACATGTGGGATTACGGATTACATTGCTAGAGCCGTTCACCATCGAATCAACCCACCCCAGACTGCAGATGAGTTAGTCATAGCGGCGGTAGAGGAATGAAACAATATTCCACAAGACACTATCAACCGCTTGATTATTTCAATGCACAGACGTGTCAATATGTTATTGCAACGTCGAGGAAGACATACGGACTATTAGTCAGTATACAACATGTTTCATTACTTTTTTTGATTCAATAAGTTTTGTCAACAAATTCACACATTAGTTTGTTTTCAATTTCCTAAGTATCCCAGTTTGTGGAAAATACTCCTTTCACAAAAATAAATCCAGAAAACAATATACTATTTTAAATATATTTTGTTTTTCTATCAAAATATTTCTTGAACAAAACTATGTGGGGGTCCAAGACTTTTGACATTGTGATTATGTAATGTGTAACTAGGTTTAATGTTGTTGGGACTTAAGTTTAATACAACAATAGACATCTCACTAAAAAATGGAAATTTTGAGTAAATAAAACTAATGTACCCACATGAAAAAATATGAGTAAGTTTTATTTCTACTGAACAGCAAACAAATTATAAACTAAAATCATCGGCTTCCAATTATTCCATCATCAAACTCATTATGTGCTATCAAATCAGTATAAGCCAAATCTCTGTAATAGTTATGGAACTGTTTTTCAGGAGATTTTGCAGGTGATTGGTGGAAAAACACTACGTCGCCAAGATCTGGTCAAATTAATGCTCAGGAAATGTTCACATTCGAAATCGGTTTTGTAGAATAGTGCTCCAATATTTATTTGCTCTCACTTGTGAAAAAAACCACTGCAGATATCGAAAAATCATCTCCTCACTCAGATTTCTTCCGAGAAATATACTGGGATGTGGGATTCTGATATAATTGCCTAAAACTTTAAAAATCAGTAGTTTCCATGTTAAGTACTTCGAATGGGTTGATAGTACTGCACAGTCGGGCTAGTTGTTGTCAGTCTCATGGCTACAAGAACCGACTAAATGATGCCATTACCACACGATGCACAGTTGACTGTTTACTAAGCGGACTTAACATTGTCTTGTTCTCACACGTTGGAGATTGTACTAGACTCAATATACTAGATCAGGGGTCTCCAAACTTTCCAGCATTAGGGCCAAACTTATAGCTAGGGTAATTTCAGGAGGCCTACTATATTGGGTGCCGCCACTTTTTCATTTTTCAACAAAATGTCTAAATTTTTTATATCTCGTAGTGCTAGGGATGTAGTTTTATTTTCCGCGGCCGAATCAGAGGCGCCTGGTGGGCCAGACCTGGCCCGTGGACCTTAGTTTGGAGACCCCTGTACTGGATGATAGAACAGAATCCTGTGAAAGGATAAAAATATAGTTTTTATTCCAGACGATGATGTGACGTATGACTTGGAACGATATCGCATTTAAAAGAGAACTTAGTATTAACCTAACTTGAGCAAAAAACGCTTTTTCAACAAAAATGGACGTATTACACTTTTTTTCTAAGGTACAGATTTTTATACGCAGTACAGGCCTTTTCTTGTTTATTTTGATAACCGTTGGAGAAGTAATACGAAAAGTATATACTTACTAAGGCACTTTTCCGCGCCTTAATGTCTTTTTTCGCAATTCAACAAGTAAGTTGTTGATGATTATTTATTTCAATTTATTGATATGAAAAATTAACCTGTTAAGCATTATTTTGGGAATTATGAACCAAGATCAAAATTGTTGTCCAATTTCGACACTGAAAATACTCCTCCAGATATTATCGAAAACGATCGAAATGCAAACGAGAATTATCCATGTGGTTCCAGTTGTCAAAATAAATTTGGAGGGCAGCTGTCAAAAACCAGTTTTGTGAAATCTTACTGCCGTTTTCAAGTAGGATACTTGACGTCACAAAGTAGGGAGGGTGCCTGGCGTTATATTCCAAGCGCTTTCTTATTTTCCGCCCCTTTAAAAGCTGTTTTTTTGGAATAAATCGTTCTCAAAACCAGAACAAAAATCCAACGACATTTTTTAAATGGAACGAATTAAACTTTTTTGTGTATTCACATTATGACAATAATGAAATAATATATTGGCCGGATTTGGAATAAGGCCGAAGACGATATGAAATCTGTATCTGAAAAGTTAAATCCTTCAAATGGGTTATATTGAAGATTTTTGGATACCATGAGACCAACCAGTTCACAAGCTAGTTCGAGAAGCCCATAACAAACAACTCTTGCATAGAAGAACATTACAAAATATCCGCCAAACACGCATTAACAGTTATCAAAATATTATAAAATCACATAAAGAACTATAAACAACTATATTTTAAAAGTTTTTTGAATTGTGGAGGAAATAAAACACTCCATCCCCCTTTCAATGTAGGTGATGAGTTGTAATGGAATATTCTGTAAAAATGTTCACTTAAACGATATCTCTCATTTACTAGTTAAAAAGAAATACAGCAACACTGTGAACATATTTTTATGACTTCCAATATGAAGAACTCACTTTGAAAAGAATAGCACTATGATATTAAAAACATTTTAATTTTTAAAGGAACTCAACCCATACTTAAATATACATTAAGGGATTTAGATTTCCTGGCACCTTGAAAGTAAGTGTTTTCTGCTACTAAACCTTTTTTCCCCTTTTGGGCGACTTACAGTAATGGACTGAGTATAAAAAAGCTATTCGGGCCTAATCGAATCAATAGTGATAATTATTTTTTGAACTTATTCATATAATTGTGAATATAAACTTATAGTACTTATAGTGGTGAGTAAAGCAATACCAAAGCCAAGACTCGCACAGTCTTGGTTTTGCTTATTCGGTCTTGGTCTTGCTCAAATCGTCCGGTCTTGGTATTGCTTACAAAGTGTTGGTATTGTTCATTTTACCCGTTGTTTATTTTCTTTTTCACTTTCCAAGATCATCGTTGTTATTAATAGTTTATAAACAACTAGCAGAATTCTTTATTTCAATACTGTCTAAAATAATATTAAATTATCTTCTACTTTTTAGTTCGATTACCTATAAAGCGTGTTTCTTAGTTTTTTCTTACTGTAATTTATTTTTATTGTGTTATGGTGAAATATAGTGAAGCAAATTGACAATTTGAAACACCAAAAATATTTTGTACTAAGAAAAGCATGTTTAGAGGCTGTTACAAACATTTTATCTAAAATATTCTGTGGAAATAACAATTTTCAGTTGAGTCTTGTGTATTTGCGGTCCTGGTCTTGCATATTAAGTATTGGTATTGGTCTTGTTTTTGCTCATTCAATTTTAGTATTGGTTTCGCTGGTCTGAGGATAGTCTTATTACTAAGTACTCATTATTGTAGTAAATAGCTTTGACTACCTATAAACAGAGTGCGTTTTTGAAATGAGCTGCTCATCCTTGCGTAATTTTTGAAGAATTTGTCCTGCTCATTTAGGGCAAGAAGCTCGTGAACATCTAGGTACCTATTGACATCGATGGATTGAACGTGGTGGACCAGATAGTAGTCTGCATGCTTACCCGATTTCAGACCATGTGATTCTGGATTCTAGTTACAAATCACTAGTTTATACTATTCCGATACAAAATCTTATTCAGCTGTGGGAGGAGGCTTGATGATGCATAAGATGGAATTGGAAATGATTATAGAAGAGTTGGACAATAATTGAATCCATATCTTGCAACAAATGGTTGTCCTGTGGAATATATGTGATAAAATTCAATGATATTGAGGTTGTCAATATTCTACATTTTTGTTTCACAAAATAAAGCACAGTTGTTCAAAAATGGACTTCTTCCTAAAACGTTGTATCAAACCTGATTCAAACATGAGCACATTTTTTCACCAATTTTGAAGCTCTCAGGTTGCGGTTTTTTTATATACGGCGATATACGCCCAAGAAACTGAATTAACATCTCCAAAAAGTTTTGGATGAAGGTAAATTAGATTGGATGAATATAAAATCACATAGTTTATATAGTTTGCATGTGAAAGGCAGATATATCTGGAATATCTGACTTCCAATTACATTTTTTTTCTTTAATAAAATGAATAGAATAGAAACAAAAATAAAGAAGCCAGGATCTGTTTCGAAAGGTGATGGTACAGTTTATAGAAACGAACTAGTATGTTATCTCGTGACGTTACACTGCCGAGCATTTTGTGACCTACAACGTCGTTCGGATGAGTATCTCATCCGGCGGCCAGTGCTGTGCTGCGATCCAACTAATGTGCCAGTGGTGAATTTGCGAATCGAATTATTTATTACAGCTTATATTTTCACGGGTTTTCGGTATTATTTTTATAGTTTATAAGCATTTTTTTTTGCAATAGATACCATTGAGAAGAAGAAAACGGGTATTGTGTGTGTAGTTCGTGGATGTTACAATAAATGTTATAATTGTGATGGAAAATTATACCTTTTTCCAAAGGATTCGGAAGAGTGAGAAACTGTTCGCATTTTCATACGAAAAGTATAATACTTCATTATTTGATCTTCATATTACATTTATGAGCCTCAGTTTCATGCACTGTTTAATTTGTTGTTTTTGTTTCAGAGCTAAAGTTTGGCTCGAAGCATGCGATAGGCCTGACTTGATGCCAAAAATAGAAACTCTATACTTACAATAGTAGTCACCGTTTATGTGATGCTCATTTTGAACCAGACATGATTATGCAACCTCATAAAATAAAACTTCTCCAAAAAAAAGGTTATTCCAACAATATTTCTTTCATTAAATACTGCAATGCCTGAGGACTTTCAGACAAATGATTTATTGGAAAAAAAAATTCATACATGCAGCGTATGTGAGACGTATTCACAAGCGTATCAGAATTTAGACGATTCGTCTTTATACTGTTACCTTAGAGTTTATGGAAAAACGGATGAGGATACTTTTGGAAACTTGAATATGCCGCATGAATATTTTGTACAATAAATCTCGTTATTAGAAACATTATTCCAAATGAATTTTGAGAAAGTTGCTACGGAAGATAATATTGTTGGATCACTTATAAATTTTAGTCGAACAACAGAGTTTGTACATCCTTGTGTTGATTTTCCAATAAAATATTTAATAAAACTTTTCTCCAGGGTACGACTATATTACACATTATTTGCCAATAAAAATTTTAAATCATAACAAAATGAAAATTGTAATATGGAAAAGCCAATAAATATTTTGTATAAGACTATTGTGTCATTCACTCAGCAGTGTACTGTTCTACAATATTTAAGAAAAAACATTTAACACGATCAAGTCATTTTAAAACTTATGTCACCTACGCCTATGGTAAAATGAATCGTAAGGCGAACCGTTCAAGGTCATCAAATGCTCTGACAATTTATGAATGAAATTTATAAGAGATATTCTACTGGTTCGTTTCTATACTGTGGTATAATTGAGCGTCGATTGTTTGCTAACAGTCAAATAAAGGTGTGTATTAGCTAAATATCGTTGCAAAAAACGTAACTGAGTCCAACCCAGCAACTGTTACCTGAAAAAATATACTTAAAACCAGACTAGGCCAACAACTACTGAAATAACTATCATTTGCCTTTTTTGCGGTAGAGAACCTTCCAATTCCAATAATAATAGTGTACGCGAACTGGTCCAAATAATAAACTTCAGCTAATAAAAAGGTTTAGAATAGAAATACATGATTCTTTTCCCTTGGGGCATGTTTTTAGAATATGTGGCTCTAGCATTAAATACTTTGAAATAATGGGCATGTAAATATAATTCAATCAACCTCAATTTTCTAGGTGAGCGTATAATTAGTATCGGTAATAAAATGGTTTTTATTTGGTACTTATGAAAATATTTGAAAAATTTGCCTCGTGGGCTTATGATACATCTCAATTTATAGTTCGGTATTATTTGTTAAGTGATAATATGCTACAAAATTAACCCAAGGCTTAGACAAACAGATGCCAGGAAAAACAACCAATTTTTGCTCTTGGTATTAATTGTCTTCGAATTGAATTAACACATAATATGTTTCAAGAAATAAACAGTGATAATTTTGGTCATATACTATATAAAGCCCTGAAATTTCTTCTTACTTTAAATAAATACAACCTCAAGATGATTTCTTTGGCATGAAAACTGTTTTTCTGTCAATTATAAAAATATAAAAGCTAACACCTCACTTAATCTATAACTATATCGATATTATAAAGTGGAAATATTTAATATTCCATATTAATGAACCTAATTACTGCTGGACCGATTTCAAACATTCTTTTACCGCTAAAAAGATACATTATCACTGAGTAACGTAAGCTGTATTTACTGCTGGGAAAAGCTAGAGATCCTTAGAAGTCTGTGATAAAACCATCCCATGGTGTAAATTAGTATATTGCAACACAATTCAGCTGATAGTTGAGGGCTGCTAAAGCGTTATCTGAATGACACCCCTACAAACATACATACATCCTTTGACAGTTCGCAGTTCACGTTCAAAGTGAATGAGGTTAGAAGATGATTTTGTTGATAAGAAATCCGTTTGATCAGTCACACAAAAATCTCAATATAACAGTGAATATAGCTACGAAAACTGTAGAATGAAGCCCAAAGCCTCAAACCATAATCTTCAATGAAACAAAAAAAAAGCAGTTGTGTAAAAATAAGTTGCTTAAAAACACGATTCAAGGAAATATTTTGTAAATTTTCCCGTATAAGTTCGTTTTTCTAATCTAGTCTCCATGATCTTTCCAATTGTTATACATTTCAAAACTAAGCAACAGTTTCCAAAAACAGCTACAATATTTCGAATGATCTTGAATATACTTTCGAACAAGACATTCCGAGAAAACTGACAACGTTGGTTAAGACTTCTGACCGTCGCTATTTACCGTCTTCTGTTTCCCATACTCTTGACTGATGAATTCTTTAAGAAACGATAAGATCGCATGATCTTATTTTGCACAGCAATTACAATTTAGTTGAGTGCTTTTAGTAGATCTGATCTGCTTTCGAAGCGAATTGAACTTTGTATAGAAGTAAAGTACAATTACTAGCTGTTCCTTTAAATATATTTATCCTAAAAACAAAAGAACTTTGTCCGTTTGAAAACAAAACAGTAATATGTTGATGGAGTTTAATATATTTTAATGTGAAATGAAAAATAATCATTTAGTCAAATGGTTTCTCTTGAACAAAATATATCCAACTTTTTTGCCTAAATATACTCCTGGACAAAATTGATGAATCATCCGTAGTGAATATTGAAATTCACCGAAAAAACTTGATATTTCAACACATATATAGTAAAAAAAATAAGAGGCTATCTTCCAAAATTTAAGTAAGCAATTTAAGTAAGAAGTTCTTGAGCCTGAAGAATTAAAAGTCTTATATTACTCACTGGTGGAATCCTTGATTTCTTATGGAATTGTTGGTTGGGGTGGAGTGAAAGATTGCTTATTAAATGAAGTTCATATTTTACAAAAATGGTTCTTAAGAATAATCTTTTGAAAAAATATTTTATATCCATCGAATCAACTGTATATAGGTGCCCAGGTGAAAGATGTACCTACGTCAAAATTAAATTTGTACATCATGAAAACTCTTATAAAACTAGGGGATGTGAAGACCACGTAGTGGGAGAACTATTAGACAAAGAAATGCTAATTATTTAGCTCCAAGAATTCACGTTCTGTTGTCTGATGATATAAAAAGTTCAAAAGTCACAATTCATTTAAAAAGCCGATTAAAAAATGGATTATGGAAATGGACAGACCATTCTCCAGCAATAAGTATAGTGAATCAAACTTTATCATCATCAAAAGTATCCATTTCAGAAATATTTGGGTGTCTAACAGTTAATATGGTACTGGATTTGTCTTATCACCGGATTTGATAATTCACTGGACTTGTCTTATTACCGAATGTGACATAAAACTGATTTGTTCATGTTTTCTGGTCACAATGCAAGTAGTAATAAAAACTACTTCAGTGACCTAAACCTTTTATTCAATATGTAGGCTTACGAATTTCTTTGTATCAATGTATGTAATTTTCATTGAACAAATTATTATTAATTATTATAATTGTATGATTTTTGTTAATTATTTTCGTAGTACTTTGGTTATTATTAGAGGTACGAATAATAATACTACATCAATTGATTATTGACATTATAGTGTTTAGCGAATAAGAGACCAGTTAGCATAATTATCTCCTACTGCACTACTTGGACAGTGTACTTAAATTATTCGGTTGTCGACACTATTAGGGAATGCAATCTCGTGAGATTGGGGCTAAGGCGAGATCTCGCGAGTTTATGAATAAAAATACTGCGAGATCCTTAGTGCTTAACGTATCTATTTATCATTTTTTCCAAATTAATTTTAGAGTTAAACATTGACGTATCTTATCAAATAATGAATGAAATAAACGACCAGTCTTCTTTTTTGTATTAAGCAAGAGCCTTTTAATAATGAAACAGCTCTTTTATAACGAAACAACAAGAAGTTGAGAACTAAAATGAAACTAGGTTGAGTTGACTATTAAACTGAGATATTATCGCCAATCAAAAAAAACTGTACCTTCTCAGAAATCTATCTATTCGCTAGCATCACACGCCATCATTACGAATTATTCCAAAAGCAGCTCCTTGAAAAGCACCAAAGAATCGGACGTGTTTTTGCTCTCGTTAAACTCGCGAGATCTCGCCCCTTTTTAGGCCGAGATCAATCTCGCTCGAAAAGCCCAGATCTCGCAATAACGAGTTTGCATTCCCTGGACACTATATACCGAAATCTCAGTTAAAATATGTTTAATTGTGATTGGGAGTTGACATACTTTGCAATACAGTTGCCATTTCTTTGACGGTAGATGATGATGGTTGATGCACCAGTTGCACAACTGGTCACTAAAATTGAGCCGATTGCAATCATGATGTTGCCATGTTCCAAGCAAAGCTCTCTTATATAAAAAGTTGATGGAAAAACGAGGCACTTCCATAACATGGGGCAGAGTATTTCTCACACCAAATTCCTCTTGGAAGAAGAACAATTCTGAAGGTTGGTATAAAAATAAAATAAAAGTGCCTCAACACAACTTCTTGGTATAGATTTCAGATGTGTCAAAATTACAAATCACTTGTGAATCGAGCGGCAGCAGTAAGTAAGATTGGAATTGAAGAACAAGCTCCAATAAAAATAACAGGACACGGCAATTCATCATCAATAAAATAATACTTACAGGTTGACAAAGAGCATTATTTAATCGATTTGTTTGGAAAAAAAAAAACTTCAACATCTACTGCACAAACGATTAACTGTGGCACCCGTAGTGGTAGTATTTGTCGTATGCATTTCAATAACTACGTATTCAATAATTCCATGCTTAATATAAAATGTATTTGAATTCACTTTGAGTATTGCGTTAATATGTTTTTAAATATCTTATACATTGAATTGTCCTGCCTAATTACACTCGATGTTTGTATTGGTACCGAGTAAATTTGTGTTGTTTTAATTCTGAATTGTTTCTCATTAACCCTTTAGCTACCTCCACGAGGAAAAATACGATAGATTACGTCACTGTAGCAACGCTAGTATTTACTGTTAATTTATCAAGCAATCGTAAATTTTGAAAAACAAAATTGAACAACAAATAATAGTCAATGTCCACAACTAAATCTGCATCAGTGCAGGAGTAAATAATGTCTACTGTCTACAATTATATAATAAATGAGTTTTTAACAACTGCTTTTCCTAAACATTATTCTTCTTTCAGTTTGGGGAATAAACTTTAACCGGATTGGGTTTTTTATTCATGGCATTGTCTTACCGAATACCGATAATTCTTCACATGAATTTTTTTGAATTATATTCTTTTAAGTGCCCAATAATGCTCCAATTTCCCGATATGTGACAAAATAACGATCTTCTTAGCACAAAGAAAATCTTCTCGGCTTATGTCCACTTGTCGACTTACTAATTATTCACTTCAGATAGGAATAGTTTTTAAGGAAGCTTTAATTTGACTTAATATTACAATAAATAGATTTGATATCAGTATACAAGCGCCAATGATAGTAGTTATTTTAATTGGGATTGGTAGATTTTTTCTAATAAAAAGGCATTTCATCTGAATAATTAATTTATTAAATACTCGATTAGCGAATACAGTAAACATAATCACAAATATCGATTTATGCGGGATACTTTGTGCCGTACTGTCACCAACAACTTCATTTCACCCTCTCCACATTTCCTTCATAACAATGATAGGAATTATGTCGTATTGATTTAACCTAATTATAGCCGTTTTCACATTATAACATTTTATCGTTTCCATTCTGACCAACCTAAAATTTACTTTATCGACTTTTTCTTTGTTTCATGCTTATAATGGGTACGTTATCTGAGTTATTGAAAAATATTCGTGAGTTAGTGTTAATGGACAATATTGTTTGCATAAGTTAATAGGAAATAGGAGGGCTTCAATAAAACTGTAATGATAGAGGAATAATTTCGAGTATTTTCCTCAACTGTGAAGGTACAGTCTGAAATTGGAATATTCACTTCAAGCATTCTCCTGAAACAGTGGGGATATATATTTATTAATTTTTTTGATTTTTCAATTTTCGGAATTTATTCGAGTGACTTACCACTTTTATGGTTTATAGTATAAGTGAATTGGTATGTTGGCAATTATTATTGACGTTCTCCGAAACCAAAGAAGATTTATAATTTCAGTAACTTAACACAAACAATAAAAATGTTCCAGCACTGGTGATAATCTACTTACCTTCTGCTATTCAAATTAGCTGAAATAAAGTAGCAAGAAGCTATTAAACTTATATGATATGGTACATTCAATATCCTTCTTGGTGCGCGTCATCGCTTGTGACGTTTATCCGGGTTTTCGGTATGTCCTATATTTTATTCGCTACTTCGACATATATCTTACCTTGAATTTGATAAATAAAATTATTAGGATCGTAGTTAGCCAAATTCGAAAAGGCTATGAAATTAGTAATCACCAGCTTCTTTTTCTAACTGAAAATACTTAAGAAATTTCAAAATACTGATGTTTTTTCGTGTATCTAGGCATATTTTTTTTATTATTGGGATATATATAACAA
>CAJUYI010002091.1:37458-52720 GCA_910591695.1 Galerucella pusilla
GGTAATTTCCAACATAGTTTGTGACATTCTTCAATCAAAACTTCCCAAATGCCAAGAGTAGACTACTTCAGAACAAAGTGTCAAAACAAAAACAAAATTATTGGGGGCATGCAAAAAATACAGACCACTCCAACAATTTTCCAAATAGAACTGTAGTTATTAGTGCTTTGAAGTACTTTAAAAAAGCCTTAACTAAGCCAGATTATTCATTGCGTCTGATATCCCGGCTGTTCTGAAGGTTCTGAAGACTACAGCTCATGAGTATAAGACAGTCTGGAATTGCAAACAATGTTTTGAGCAACAGGGAACCTAATACACATCCTGATTTTTGTTGGCGACTTTATTGTTCGCTGGCCTAACTAGATGAGAAATCATCTCTCCAGTGGTGATCTAGCATCTCCTCTTTCTGCGGAATCCAATTCTAAGCCAGAAAATCGAATAATTCTCCATATATCGAAGGTGGCACTGACAAAATTAGTAGTGTGATTTTGGCCTGCTGGATTGAAAACCATCTTCGCCACTGAAATATTTAGGTTGGGCCAGCAGCTGATGAAGTCCCCAACGAAAATAAGATTGTGTATGGAGTTTCCTGTTGTATTTGTTCTGAAACTCACATAGATCAAACAAATCAAGTACAGCATAGACTCTCTGAACATTATTCATCGGTCTAAAATTTGAATTCCAACAATGCATCAGTCCAACATAAAATTCAAGCGGGTCATTTGATCACTCTGTTTGAAACCAAAACTTTGGTCCCGATTCGATCCATGAAATCTTGTACTATTAGGCAATAGAAATAAAAAAAACTTCCAAATTGTATGAACAAAAGATTACCAACAACATGAAAACCATCACTTACCCTTCGAATAACCAGCATCTATTCACCTCCAACCAATATCCCACCTATGGTCTTTCCCTCAACATTTCCCTCCGTTTCTGTTCCTATAAGAAGGCGACCCCCTTCTACAGCTCTTTTTTTTGAGTTTTCTTTGAGGAGTAGGCAGATTGAGATCTCATAGGTGACTGCTGGATACAGAACGACTAGTGGAGTAGGCAGATTAAGGCTTCGAAGTCGTACTGAAACTCATCCCCACTAACATACCTCTTTCTATCTCTTGATAATGACTCCAGAGCATGGGTCGAAACGTCATAAAAGTTATTTTATATACAGAAAACCAGGAAAACTAGTAGTCATATACACACACGGAATATAGTTGATAACCCCCTTTATAATCTAATCTCATCTGATCTGATTTCAAACGGATATTTTAATAATACTGAATTAAACGGATTTTTTAATGTTACAAGTTTCATGGTTGCCGACTCCGACATCTTAACTTTTCTCAATATAATCACTGAAAATGCCGTTTCCAGTCTTCACTGTTTTTTCTACTAACGATCGTCGCTCACCATGATGTTGTATGGGAATGTCAGCTCTCCAGTAAACCAAATCCGTAGCTAAGGACCTTTTGAAGCTACGGTCAATATATTTTAGCAGTATTAGGTTACCCAAGATATGATGATGCAATACGACTCGGAATTCTTTCAAAAGTGGTTATTCCGATTACATGAGCTGTACATCTCCCATTTATATTCTGGAGAGAAAATTCATGGTCTTCCGCTAGTTAAGGATGCTGAGACATGTAGATTTTGACCACAAAGTGTTCAATGTTTTTGTTTTTAGATCGCGAACTTGTACAATTATATAGGAATACTAGTCCTCAATATCATTCATTGTTCAGAATGAAGCAAGCATTTTTGGGATACTGGTCGACAATTTCCGATTATTTTTCCGAATATTTTTTTCTGGAATCATCAACTTTCCGGCCCGGTTTATCAATAGCAATTTATCCATCAGTTAATGCTTAACTACCAGTTATTTTGGAAAGGTCGGTATATCAACAACAGGATAACTTTATCCGGCAAATGAAATGTCAAATATTCATGAGTCAATTTCAACTGGCGGATAGGTCGATATCTGGAGGTTGAGGTCTATTACATAACCTCACTTCATTCGGTGGAGTTGTTGTGTTTTGATTTTGTTGTGGTGTTGTGTCGAATTCACTTGGGTTCTGAGCTAAGTAAAAAATGGAAAGTACCAGTACTACTAAGAAGAAAGGATGTAATTTCACAGCAGAGGAGAGAAATTTGCTTCTAAAAATTGCGAATGAACATAAAAATGTAATAGAAAATAGAAAACGGATGGGGCAACCTGGAAATCAAAAGAGGAGGCTTGGATGCAGGGTGAAGTAGCAGTTCGACACTCGAGCGAATCCTCAATCAGTTCAAAGATTGATAGAACAGTCTTTTTTGTCATCCTTAATCTTGCATGAAACTCCTGGTCATCCCACTTTTCGAAGTTGTCCACTCTTTCCCCAACTGTATAAGGCCTTCTTTCTCACTCAAGAACTTGCACAATATCCTCGTCCTCATTGCTATCCAGAATAAAATCATTCAGAAAATTCATATTCATCAACAACCAAAAACTCTCCAAGGAAGTAAAATAAAAACACACACCAATAACCTAACAAAAATATCAATCGATGTGACATGACCTTGTTCTTGTTTACATTCGCATTCGTCATCATTGCCAACTTTGATTATCTGTCAGTTAACAAACTAGAGAATAAAAACGAGTTGATTAACCGTTTCCAAACAAACTGGAACTTCATCTGCTAGTTACTTTTATCCGACGGATACTTAACTAATGGATAATATTGGCTATTGATAAATCGGGCCTAAATGAATCATTTTCTGTAGGGAAGTCTATTTCACGTTAAATAGAATGTTAAGAATTATTGATATCTCTTCCGGACTCTTGACTTAACTTTCTTTGTCGCTTTTTATGAATAGTGATAGGACAGAATCAAGAAAATTTATAGAAAAGCTGTCAAGAGAACGCCACTGAAATTGTGAATTTCGATGCGCCAGCGTCATGGAAATGCCAACGATATTTATGATGTAATAAAATCAGGGAGACCGTAACTTATTTTTTATGCAGAATATGGATTTTCCGACAGAAATCTGATACGCCAACTGCCTCTTAAATATGTTTCGGTTATAACGATGGCAAGGAAAAAACTATTAAAAATTCAGCAATATGGAAAACTAATCAAAAATGGAGTAGTGTTCAAAAATGTATCACTAGAAATATTCGTGAAATTGAAATAACTACACGAGTCGAACAAATTTTATTTTCATATTCTTTGTCAAAGGAATGTATTATTTCTATAAATTTATAACTAGATAGAAATGTTGTATTCCAACATTACTTGAGTACAACAACTACCATTAATATAAACTCAAGAAGGAGAATGAGTATGAATAAAATGGAAAATGCTGTAAAAATTATATACATAAATAAATATTTGTTCGTATTATATGCGTTGCCGTGCCGTTTAACCAATTGCGATGAAAATTTTCAACTCACTGCTCACATTTGTGCGGTGGTTATACTATAAAAATGATATAATTTCATCCTAGTAGTACAGCTTATATTTTTAAATATTCAAAGATATACAAGAAGATACCATTGGACAGTTATTGAGTTACCATTAAATATTTAAAATGATGGTAATGTCATTTATTTATGTTGCTTAACGGGCCTATAGCTACAGAAGTTTATAGAATTGCACTTGTCTGCTCCTGGATCTACCTCTGCCTCTCTTTCTTTCCAATTGAACTTCTATCAAAAATCAGCTTTGGTGACGACTCCCTACTCAATCTTTCTGGTTTATATTCAAGAAATCGAAAACATAGAAGACAGAAAGCCACAGAGGCAGGTGAAGGTTGATTCCTCCGTCTACAGGATCTTTGGAAACAAAAAGATCCTACTCCCCTTGGAGCTGGGAATTGGCAGATGTTTTTGGTACTGAAGTTCCATCTGGTCGAGAGAGCAGAATCTAACATCTATTTCTATAAGATGCAGGGATATTAACGACTGGAGAAACGTTCTTCTCACGCACGAGTCTAAGGAAGGCCCGGAGAACAATACTCTATCAAGGACCAGCTTTGGTAACGACTCCCCACTTAATCTTTTCACGTGCCACAACCATCTTATTCTGTGTGCTGTGATAACTGTTACTATATTGTAATAAATAATTATGTTCCGAACAGCCATTTTGTGAGTGGGAGAGAGGAAGAATAACAGAGAGTCAATGTCTAGAGAGGTGGGCGTTTTGTGGTGAGAGAGTATGCTGTTCTCTCTTGGACATAATAGTGTTATAGTGTTCATTAATGCTACAATATGAGATTCTCATTTGGAAGATGAATATTCGGCGAATCTGTATACAGGAATATCAAACTTAACCACAGAGGCAAAAATATGTTCTAATCCAATTCAAATTTTTGCATGCATTGCTTCCCTGCTTGTGCTTCATGGTGTAGATGAGAAGTGAATGGAATATATCGTGCATGCTTACAGACTCATTTGGGAATCTGTGAATCAGGGAATATCCACTTGCATTGTCAAAACGAAAATAAATGGAGAAATAACAATAAACTCAAATTTATTGAGAAATTTGTGATCTTAGTAGACAATAATGACCATCTTATCTATAAATATTTTAATATGACTATGTGGATATAAAAAGAGCTGTTTCCTTTCGTCTGACCTGTACGGCACCTACCGACTTTATTTCAATTCCCTTTTTATACTAACTGAGTAACTGAGATTAAAATATTTTTGGATGGAATGGAACAGCAGAGGATTTGTTAAGAAATCACCTGTATTTTGAAGAATAGTACAAAAAACCTGATCCAACTTTAAACGTGTTTTTTATGAAATTATCCCGTATTTTTATGTAATGGAGATTTTCGATATAATCATTTTTCTTATAATATAAAAAAGATGTTTGATATTACTGTTTTTCAATCTTAAACTTTGTTCTAATGAAGTTGACGAAGAGCGACGAGAACTTAATAGTCATACCCAAGTAGCAATTTAAATTCTATAAGGTTTGTATGAACAGCTACAAGATATGTCTTATAAGATACTTAAATTCTTATAACGGTCTACAAAACAATTATATGATCCTCATACAACTGAAAAGGGCCCATTTTTATACAACTGTTTGGTTGTATAACATTTCTATTGAAAGTTTATACAACTCTTATATGACTGTTTTATAATCATTTATACAGCTACTATAAAATGATTTGATAGTGTGTCATGTAGTCACATCTATAAAATGGGATTGAGGCGGCACTATGAAGGTCTTACAAAATGGTTGTATAATGCAATATATTTTTTTTATAATGCTGTTATATCGAGCAAAATGGAAACATTTTGTCATCTAGCAGTTTATAAAAGCATTTAATTTTTTAAGTAAGAATATCAGAACCAAATTATATTTCAACTTGAACGTGCATCATACATTTCATTTGTAGAAATGGAGATTTATCAAAACGACTTGGGCCGCTTAGGCAGACATCGATAGTGAAAATTATAATTCCATTTGGACGGTTTAATAGCACAAATTTTGATGCGCCGCAAATTTTACTGATAGATTATAGGTATATATTTAGCAAGAAAATGAAGCGCTTCAATTCTGGTTAAATTTCAAGTAGATACTTAAAAAAATAATAAAATAGAATAACCTAAAATACCTTTTTTATGACTTTAATAGTTTATCACTTCATATGGATATTCTTTCACAATATAATTCTCTAAATAATGATAAAGTCTCATTTTTCAATATAGTTTCATGTTTCCAACTCAATTGCTCATAATAGCGGCGAAAGCTTTACAAGAATTGCTTATTTAAATATGGCGATTTATAAAGCAACAATTCTATCCCAAAGAAATGCCTTAAACAATATTTTATTGTCAAATGGAACGGTATACGATAACTGTTTTATAACGAAGAATATTTGGGCACTATACAACTAAAAAGTGTTTTATAATGCAACGCAATTGAATGCTATACAATATTTATTATACAACATTATACAGCTTCAATAAGACAAGCTTTAGTAACTATTTCATAATGTTGTAGCTGTTAGTTATATAGTATATTAAAGAACTCTTATACAATAGGTATAAAAGTCTTATAAAATGATATTTTTGATATTGTACAAACTGGCTTATAAGATATCATATCATTTTAAAAGAAATGATAGTATAATGCTTTATAGCATATATTGTACAAGTTACTATAGAATCATTGAATACAACAATTTTCTTCAAAAAACAAAATTATCGCAACAAAAGGCTTAATAGAAATGAAAAGTCCTTAAAACAACGCTATTCGACTAGTATACAAGAATTCAGTCCTCTTAGAATTTCATTTTGCTAGTTGGGTAGTTCATAATGTACCACTAACTTTGCATCTTTTCGATTTTATTCCAGCCTCATATGAGTTATTGTTTAAAAAATGTAACCTTGATACCTTTCACCGTTTCGTACAATTTTTTTTTGGAATATGGCAATTTTTTTTCTCCCTTTCTGTTTGCTTATTTTACTGCCAGTTATTATACATATGTGATAAAAAAACTTTTATTATCAAATCAAAGGTCAGATGCCGAGTCAACGGAATATTGTGAAATGTTCTTTACCATCCGACAATATTTTTCCGTGTCTAATGAGGATTAGTGTAATACTTTTTTGTTCGATACTGCCGACATTAAAGCTCATTCGGAACATCTGCATGGACCCCACACTGATAACAAGTCGCCGAATTGAACGAATCTCACGCAACTATTTTGACAATATTGTTTCCTCAGCTTGGCTTATTACTATAAATCAACTCCGAGACGACTTTTATTTTGTTTTAATAATACTCCCCTTTAAATAAATTTCAAATTCATCCTAAAAAGAAATAATTATATGTTCGAAACTTAAGCCGAAAACCAGGCGGTTACTTTTCACACATGTAGGACGAACAAAAATCATAGGCGGAGTTGGTTTAATGAAATATACAAACAGCCGTTATACATTCAACAATTGCTGGTGTTTGAAGTAACAATCAGCCTCCTTATGAACCTTTGGGAGTGATTCATAGACCTGTTGCTTCAAAAGTATGATGAATGAACCAAAGGGCATTGTACTGATTCGCAAGATTAATTTTTATATAACTTTTATACTATCAACCCTTCAGTAGTCGAGTGACTTTTTTTCATTCTAGCGAATAGTTCCGATCGTGTAAAGGTATGACATACAGAGTGATTTTTTTCATGTTAATTTAGGCATTATGGCAAAACTGATCAGAATAAAAATCTTGAAATTTGTAATGTGTGATGAGGGGATATACCGAAAGTTGAGTCAGCTTCTTTATTTTGACTGAAGCTTCCCATACATCTCAAACCCTTGCTGACTCCATTACAAACAACGATTCATAACAAGGTAATTATTATTTTCATCAGAAAATTGTTTTGATGATTTTTATAAATTATGACGATGGGATAAGCTTCCATTTAGCTGAAATCAGTTACGTAAGAAATATTCGTTCATTCGGTATTACACTGGGAGCAAGAAAGTTCCAGTCCCCTTCTTCGCTATTTCATCCGTTATTTCATTCTCTTTTATTGCAGTGTCATCTGGAATCCACAGTAACGATTATATTGCTATTTCCCAGTTTATTGAGTTCACCTTCATGGTTTCCACACCATTTTGAAACTGATAAAAGAAGAGCTCAGTGCTTCAATGGCTGCTTGACTATCCGACATTATGATAATCCTTTGCTTCTCATATCCTTTGTCAATATTGATGTGGACACACTTTCTTATAGCATTAATTTCCGCTTGGAAAATACTAGGGTTTTTTCCGAAGATAACAGAGAGCATGGTTTCTTGTACTGCTTCTGAGCCCTTTGTTTACCATCGAATAACATTCCTTATAAGTCTAGTAATGGTATGTGGGTCCCATTTATTCTTGCTGCTGAATTCTGTAACGAATTTTTCTGGAAATTAGATCTTTCCCATTATACCACCTTAAAGCATGTCCCAGAATCTCTGACTTTTCAAAATGAAGGAGTTGGTTTTTTTCAATAGACTAGTTCTACTACTCTACGCAATGGCTCCATAAGTGACAATTGATCTTACTATGGCAGTGTACATCCAGCTCAAAGTTTTTGGACAACAGCCCCAATTTTCCGCTGCCAGATCCCGCACACTATTAGAATCATTATATCATTATTGCTTTGTATATAATCTCCTTCTGGTGTTTGTTCTACAGGAGTTCACTACATAGATTCATACGTAGATACTTGACTCCTTGCTTTCATTCAACCTCGCTCCTATCAAGTTTAATGGTTTTTGAGGATGAGTTTTCTCTTCTCGGTGAAGGCTATTAGGATGGTTTTGGTGGGTTTGACGTTAAGTCCAGCTTGCCTACACCAGCTATTTGCATAGTTCAGTAGTTGTACGAGGTCATAAAGGGTGACTCCTAATTTTCCCCTGGCTGTTATGGCAATATAATCGGCATATCCTCAACAGATATGTCGAGATCAGTCAAACCAAACAAAAGAGCTCGTTAACCGTCAGGCTACACATTATTGGGGATGCTACTCATTTCTGTGAACATCTTCTGGTTGTAGAGATGGACACAATGTATTATCGGTCGTCCTTGTCTCTATTACTCCAGTAGTGAGCAGTTTCAATATTCATTTGAATGTTGAAAGCTCATCTCAACAAATTATCACACATTTAAAAGAATATTATGAAATCAATACACTAAAATTGTTAAAAATAACAAAATTAGTCTTGTTGGTTCCATTTCTACCTGCACAAACTGATTTGACTTGACCTGACCAAGTTTTCCTATAAATTGAAGCGAGAAAGTAATCTGCTTAAGAATATAAAATACTTATACTTACCTATAAATTAATGGGAATACATTACTACCAACTCAGCTGGTACCAACTGAAATCAAGGCACTACTCTTAAAAATGTATTTAATTTTTATTGAGACTAAAATTCCTTGTAGTGTATTCATTATTACTCCTTCTCGTTAATTTATTGATGAATTAAATCACAATGTCTTTTGTATTTTTATGTGAAATTATTATGAATACTAAATTTTTTTATATCTTTTAGTTTGTTGTCTACATAATGGCTTCTAGATATTAAAATGAAAATTATAATTGTACCGTGGATTTATTCCCAACTATGCAAACTTTGATTATTTCAGGTACATTCCAGAAATATTCTTGAAAATCAAAGCTTTCCTTTATATTCCTTTTTCAATTTATAATTCTAATCTCCCAACGTTACAATTGATTTACTCACGTATTTCTTGAATCACCTCTGGGATGTTACTGTATCTCTTCATCGTTTGTTAGAGTTTTCCTTTACTCTTTATACAATGTCAGTCACGTCGCTAGCAACTTACTTTTTTGCGCCTCCTTCACCACCACCTCCTAAATGTTGGACACATGCAGAGAGGAAACGTGAAGCGAATAGCGTCAACTACTTTACATCTTGTTTGGATGTCCAAATGGCCAGCGGTGTTTCTCAACTGCACAAGGCATTTTAATATTTTCCGAGTATTCCACCTTCAAGAAATCCGAAGCAATTATTCTTCCATTGGCTAGAATTTGAATTATTCCATATTTTTGAAAACAGTAGAGGATTGAAAGCAATACTTGGTTGAATTTATTTGTTCCAAAACTATTAATAGTGTAAAAAGGAAACAAAAATGATGTTATCGAGTGTTAAAACAATCCTGATTGGAGTATAAAATTTATAAAATTAATTCTCATCAAAAGTTTTGTCATGAAAAAAAAAAGGAAAATGAAAATACTGGAAGATAATACCAACGATGACCTTGTTTAGTATCAATTAATAAAGATCGATGGATAAAATAATTGGGAGCTTTTTGTGTCCTGAGAGGTTTTACTGTAAACTTCAAAGAGGGAGAAAAATTGCTTCTAATATTCTTGTTCAGAGTAATTCAATTTTTTGTCGTTATCAATATTGTAGGTTAGTGAAAGGTAGTATTAATTTATGTATGCTGGTGTATGTAGGCATTTCTTACCATTCGGTGAAAATAAGCAACGACCAGAAGAGGAATTTCTGGCAAAAACATAATAATCTGCACTATTAGCAGACAAGCCCTATTAGCCTTGAACAGACAACGTGTTATATCGAGGCTAGTACAAGAGTGCCACCAAGATTTAGCTGACGCCTCGGCAATATTATCCTGAGGTGGGTTAAAGGGCACGACAGGAGTAAAGGAAATCGCATTGCTGATTCTTTAGCCAGGGAAGCCGCTGGACTAAAAATTCTAGGACCCAGTAACACCTACGGCCTAACGACTTCGACAATTGCCGAACTATCCAAACCTTATACCCATGCTCAATACCTTAAGAGATGGGATGGAATCAAAGAATGCAGTCTTGCCAGGATCACCCTGGGCGACCCTGGGAAGCTGGCGCCGAAGAAATATTTGGCGATGACCAGGAAAAACCTACGTTTAACAGTAGGATTTCTGACTGGTCACTGTCAACTAAGGAAACACCTCCATACTATGGGGCTAGTGGACACACCTCTATGCAGGATGTGTGAACAGGAAGATAAAACTATCAGGCATGTCTTATGCGAGTGTCCGGAGCTCAATTATTATTTGGCTTGATATTCGTTTAAAAATGACGATTTTATCAACATCACGTGTTTCTATTGTCGAGATAGAATACAAAATTTGGAGTCGTATTTGTTTATTCTCTTCCTGACATTTGTCATTTGTATACTCAAAGTTGTTGATCTGCAAATATATACTTTGAAAAGTGCTTCGTTTATTCCAATATTCCGCTACATTGAAACTGTTTCTTGTATAAAATAACGGCCCAAAAAGTAATATTTGAAATATATGTCGAAGGTAATAGTTTAATACACACAGGGTCTTGAAAAATCGAAGAGCAAGGACCGTTCACTAAGAAGATACAACTACTCCTCTGGCTATATGTAGAGAAGGATATTGAATTACACTTTCAAGTTAAACGGGGCAGGTTTATCTGCAGGATAGAACCAACCATTTTAGTTTGCTACTATCAAAAATCAGTCGCAGTTGCAAAATCAGTCAAAACTCGGCGATCCGTATCGTTCCACAGGCCGTGTATAAGTTTAAGGAACTGGTCAGCTGAC
Source organism: Galerucella pusilla (assembly GCA_910591695.1). NCBI lineage: Eukaryota > Metazoa > Arthropoda > Insecta > Coleoptera > Chrysomelidae > Galerucella > Galerucella pusilla. The sequence continues at coordinate 48,538 of CAJUYI010002091.1, forward strand.
AGATTACATGTGGAAATGATGGAAGTAATAGATTTTTTATCAATTGAAGTAATTGGGTGTTTGGAGTATACATTGAAAAAAATTGGTCACCTTATTATTGATCAATAGGAAGACCTTGAGCTCTTACGAATGAGACACTGCGGCATGATCCAGCACTGCTCTTCAATGAGTTCGGACATTGGCTGCTCTTATCTTGAGAAATATTATCGGAAATTCATGTCAATGTGCCATGTCGAAGGAAGCATTTGTAAAACTGGAAAATCCGTATTACTGAAAATATAAAAAATGGATAAAAGCAGGGCTCCAGAGAATACTGATGTTATAGTCTTCCATGGATAGATAGGGCCTAATATATCTTCCAGGTCTCAGAGAATGTCACAACGTTATACATACATACTTACAAATATCTTCCATGGATCTCCAATATTTCGTCCTATGAATCCAATCTATCAATGATAAACTTTATGCTTCTATGAATGTATGCACTTCTACAATTTATTTTATATCAATTTTTATTCAACCCCAACTGAGATTCTTATTTTAAGTGGATAAACCACATAGTTCATGCCTTGTGCTTCCGGCTTGAGAACGGTTCCCAAAAGGGAAGAGAACTTCATGTTTTTTCAAATGATTCTTGCCTTGAATATAGCGTGGGTACTGAATTGAAATGAAACGCGATTTGCGTATGGTTGAATTTACACAAATTGCGATATCCGTTACAACTTCTCACTTCATCTTTACTCTAAAATATATTCAAGGATTATTTTGAACTATGTCCGTGCAGAAGAACATCGCTTTTGCCGAAATCGACATGATTAGATGAAAAATTCTGCGGCGGTATTTACGGTGGTTTTCTATAAAATACTGCTTTATACCTAAACTGTTTACTGCAGTTTACCCACTCTGTTTATTTTTCCAGCTTCACACTCTCCATAAAGCTATCGTAAATACATAGAAACTTTTGCAAATTCACTGTTTGAGGGCTTCATCGGGAGTTTTATCATGCTGCTTGGTTAGAAATTGAAGTTTTATACTCGACATTTTGTGATAAGCTAGTTAATTTACGGAAGCACACTTTTCATGCCAAACTTTCCTAGTAAAAAAAGTTGGTTACTGTGAAAGATAAGAAAAGGAACAAATGACGGAAAAAATTGGCTTCTATCAAAAACAAAACATGTGAGAAAATGCCTTAGCATATTGCTCAACTACTACAGTGTATAATATCTAGTATACGCTGCCCTTACCTTTCACCACAAGTTTGCCTTGCCATTATTTATGTCGTCTCTGATATCCTTGCAATGGTTAATGAAGAACAAATTAAAATTAAATGTTGTTTGGAAATATACCCAGCTTTAATATGTTACGGTATTAAAATGCACTAAATCATTTTCTTATAATTAATTGAAATTCAAAATACACATATTAAAATTCACTCAATAATTTTCTAAATCTAACTAAATTGTAAAATTAATGTATATTGTGTGTTAAATTTCCGTATAATTTAGTATTAAGGCACTGTATAAATAGAAAGTTTCTCATTATACCTCCAACGTTTGATAAAGCTACTGTGTTAGCGAAACGCGTCACTTTATGTTTAAATTACAATGTAGATTTTACAAAATAAAATTGTTTGATTTCATAACTTATATTGTGTTGCTTACTTTTAGGATATTTATATTTGCATATCGCTTTATGAGTTGTGTTGAATTAGCTGGACAAACCTGATAGTTAGATTTTATAGTCAGTTCTGTACTTAATTTTTCGGTTATTAATATAGTTATCATTTAGGGTTTAAACTGGATGTTGAATAGCATTAGGGATTTTCGAAAATTAGAGGATGTGTTCGGGAGTCGTCGGGCATATCTCTTTATATTGGATATTTGCTGAGAAGTGTTTTCTGTGGAAGTCTGGGAGTGAAGATGGGTGAGTTCGTCTCTGTAGTGTTTCGTCTACATCGTTTATTGAGTTTTGAAATTATTTTGAATTTCTAAAGTGGCAATTTTGGTAATTTTAATTTCCGGAAGGAGTGGGGCTTCCGCCCTGTAGAACCTCTTGAAGCGGTTGTTGAAAAATAGGTAGAAGCCATTGTTAGTGTTGTTGCTTTTGCTGTGCCCTTGTGGTAGCAAGTTGTCTCCATAGCCAGTGGATAGGATTAGAGGAGAATCCGTATTGAGCGGGATTTAAAGCACACCTGTTGTATGGAGGATTGGAGTTTTCAATCGTTCATCACGTCCAATTATTAGGATTTGGGATTTAGTGGTAGAGACGCCATTTTCAAAAATCTCGATTTTTCGAGGTAAGTCATTTCGAAAATCTTTCTCTTGCGAAGCGAACCTATATCTTGTATGGCTCTATTTTAGATTTTTTTTGGTACGTTTTAATTGGAAATTTCCTATTTCCATGGGAAGCCAGATATTCAGATAGTTCTTCGAAATCAACTTTAGGAAGTCGGGGTAAGCTGTATAGAAATACCGTCGATGGTATGATGTTCGCTGTCGGAGATCCGGAAAGATTATTTTATGCAGGGGACATTTCTTAGTCTGAAGTATTTGTCGCCGCATGGTGAAAGTTATTTTCCATAGAATCGAGTTGATTGCTGCCGGCCTCGTGAGAACACGTTTTTGTACAGGTAGACAAAGTTTTTTTGATTAGTGTTACTTTTATTTTATATGGACATTTTTCTTCATTTAAAATAATACTTTTAATGATAACTAAAATAAATATGGTAATTAATACCATCATTTTGTGTTAATAAATAAAGTAATTATTCTTTGAAGTTTAAAACATGAACATTTGCAATACATCGATGATGATTGTTAAACTTTAGATTATAATAAGGTTTACTTGAGATATTTGTGCACTTTAAGCAATTGCTTCGAGTTTTTTTATTTAGATTTGTTTATATGAAAATTATTAAGGTTACTGAAATTAATTAAGGTTCAATGAAACCTATTGTTTACTAACTATCTGTTAAACAGCTGTACTCAGCTGTGCTCAAGTGTAAATTTTCTTTGAAACGAACCAAATCTGAAATTCAATATTTAATTAAGGAATAAACGCCAGTGGGTCACCTGAACTCTTTGTCTTTAATTTTTGTTTTCTCTCATTATTTACATCTAGGTTAAGAGAATATCAGATTCTCGAGTCTATTTTAACGTATAAGGTAAGCCATGCAGTAGTCTAGGAAACTGTTGGAGAAGGAGGAATCTGAGTTCTAGTAGTTCAGTCATTGAGTAAGGCACGACTGCAGAACGGATTGTGGATAAGGTGAGATTGCTGTCATTATTTTGTCGTTTCTGACTGGATACAGGTTGAATCTTACTACAAAGTTAATAATAATAATAAATAAATCAATAAAAAAATAAATAAAAGAATAATGGAAAGAGAATAAATAATTAAGTGAATGCATAGCTGAAACAATAATAGTTATTACTTTCTTTATGAAAAGTCCAGTTATCGATAAGTAATTGTGTTGATTAGAAATTCATATTGCTACGGCCCTTGGTATGTAGCAAATATACCTCCTTGGCCACAGAAAATCCAGGCTTTCTGTGTCATTGACAATCCAAAACTCTCATTTGCACATGGAAAAAAAAATACCCCTAGTACCCAAATATTCAGGTCTTGGTTAATCTGAGCGCTAGAAATGCTTGTGGCATGAAGCAATTTTCCAAGCAGTGAACTGTACCAGCACTATCATTCACTTCATCATTTATGTCGAGCCTGTTGATTAGTTTCATTCGTACATTTCAAGTCTGTTTGTGGTGATTCCGCACACATCAACTGATAACTGGAAAATCAAACTAAATGGAACCCTAGAAGACTATTCTCCCGAAGTTCTCCACAACGGTGACAAAACGGGGCTATTTGGTCTGAAAAATGACAACTGTGCTGGAGGAAAACATAATAAATCATGATTACGTAAGTTTGAAAAAGGTGTAAGGAACACTTAATGTCGATTAATCCCAGAAAGACTGAGATGGTCCTTTTCACCAGAAAAAGAAGTTTATCGGGTTTGGAACCCCCCGAAATCTTCAAAAACAAACTAAACTTTTCAGAAGAGGTGAAATATCTTGGTATTACCCTCGACAGGAAACTAACATGGAACTCTCATCTACACAGCAGAGCGAAAAGAGCATATGTGGCTTATGAGCAGTGTCGGAGGACAGTGGGACGCACATGG
>CAJUYI010002092.1:1679-14193 GCA_910591695.1 Galerucella pusilla
TCCATATCCAAAAATCGCTGACAATCGATAAGAGGGTCGAAAAAATTTAAAAATAAGAATTTTCAAAAAAAATTACAACATTCTTTTTATCACTGTGATGCCATATATCGATGTCTCGCGTTTAAATTTCAAAGGAAGGTTGATAATGTGATAGTCTTTCGTATTCCATATCCAAAAATCACTGACAATCGATAAGAGGGGAAAAAATTGGAAAATAGGAATTTAAAAAAAAAAATTACATTCTTTTTATTACTGTGATGCCATATCTCGATGTCTCGCGTTTAAATTTCAAAGGAAGGTTGATAATGTGATAGTCTTACGTATTCCATATCCAAAAATCGTTGACAATCGATAAGAGGGTCGAAAAAATTGAAAAATAGGAATTTAAAAAAAAATTTACATTCTTTTCATTACTGTGATGCCATATATCGATGTCTCGCGTTTAAATTTTGAAGGAAGGTTGATATTGTGAAAGTCTTTCGTATTCCATATCCAAAAATCGCTGACAATCGATAAGAGGGTCGAAAAAATTGAAAAATTGGAATTTTCAAAAAAAAATTCTTTTTATTACTGTGATGCCATAGCATCTACTTACGTTCAAGTACTTGCTCATCTTGTTATAAATAAAAAGTATGCTTTGCTTACTTAGCTCAGCATTTGCTCCAAAATTTTTGCATCTCGTTAGTAGGAGATGCACCTTGCAATAAGCTGGTCATAAAATGGCAGAATCCGTGAATGGGCACAGAAGCAATGTAAAGTGCGAAGGAAAGCTAATTGGCTAGATTTTAAATCATTTTTCAGATTTCGAGAAGAAAATGTGAATTGGATGGCAACGTACTTTTTGGGAAAGTACTTTCTTCAAATCATAAAATGAATGCAGATGAATTGGGAATCACTCAGTCGACTGTTTCAAGAACAATTACATTTGTAAAGAACAAAATAGTTGAAAGGTCCCATTTATGGATCAAATTTCCATCAACCCAACCCAAAATAAACGAAGCACAGCAAGCGTGGCAAGGAAAAAAGACTGTAATGTGAGGTGCACCCGGTAATCATTATTTTTATAAAGTAAAACATGTTTCATTAACTAAAAAGTGATAGAATATTGAAGTCGTTATTCTTCTTTAAAGCTTTAAACTTCCAGCCATGAAAAACAATGTTAAATTTGGCTGGAAATAAGTTAAGTTGAAGTATAGCTACTCGGTTTTTCATTGTTGTTTATTGATCTCCTAACATTTTTTTTTTCGTCATGTTTGTCATTGAGTATGTGAAAAAAACGTTTTATATATCGTGTACTTTTTATATTGAATGAAATATATAAACTTGATGATTATTGCTTTATTTTTCCCACTTCAGGCAATATATGGTGCATTTTTTGACATTTTATTTAATTTAACCTGACTATTTGATTGTTATTATTGTAATAGCAATCTAATGCTGAGTAACTCTAAATGAAATATCAAAAAATGGACCATGAATGCCATTTTGCAATAAAAGTATAATTACAGTAATTTTGAATACCGCCAAAAACTGTAAAATTACAGGAATCTTCTTTTTCGGCTCTTAGCGAAGATCACATCTACGCCATCCATACAAATAGGGGGCGCCACGAGTCAGCTTCACATCTGTAGGTTATCTGTGGTCTAAATGACTGCCTATGTAATGCCCGTTTGTCATTATCAATGATTTAGTACAAGTTTTAGTCAATTTTTGAGGATCCTAAGCTTAGGACAGTAAAATATTGACAAGAAAAAAAAGTGTTTGCAACACACCATGTTTTAGTCACTTATTTAGGTTGTGATTATGCGCACTGAGCAGTATGATTTTGTTAGTAACCTGTTACTTCTCAGATTTTAGCAAAGAATTTGAATTTTTAAATTTATATAGGTATCAGACAACAATGGATACATAATTTTTATTGTTAGCAGCAGCGCAACTCATATTAATATAGAAGCAGTCAGGAATTATATAAGAAAGAGAAGCCCTCATGTGCTTATTTTTATATTGAGAACTTTTAACTATGTAAAGGCAATAAGGTCTTTCTTTATATAGTTCAATAAGTCGAAGTACTTGATTATGAGACCACGACATTTTTGATATTTAAAATAGCTCAAACGAAAAACTTTCACATACACAACATTCTCACCCCTCAATAAACGATATAATATATAATCTTTGAACAAACGTTGGTTATGTAGCATAACCAGTGTCACCACCATCATGAGGAATGAAAAAATCAATAACATTGAAATAAAGTTCACCCCATATGTTTGCCCCAAGTTGTCATTTAATTGATAGAAAATAGGACTGGTTCTATAAATATTTTCTATCAATTAATATTGAACACATATAGGACAAAAATTGATGATAAATGTGTATGTAAATATCATTTATTTAGGATCCTGAAAAATTGACTAAAACTTGTACTAAATCATTGATAATTACAAACGGGCATGACAAAGTACCATAAAGAGGTCTGTGAGTGAATGATGGAACCACATTGTTTCTGAAAATATTATGTATGTATGTATGATATGCTGTTATAATATTCTTGTCCGGTAATAATATTCCCAGGAGCACGAAATTCAATTAATTCCATTCCGAAAAGGACATCAAAAAGCTTCTTCATATCCATTATTAATTCTATTATCTTTAATATCATAATCTTACCTACCTACCTACCTATATTTTGACAATTTGGGCTGTCCAATATTAACATCAATGTAAATAGTCGATTCATTCATCTTCTGATTGCTTATACCAAAGCAATTAAAATTTGACAAGCGAAGATATTTCCTCAATGTCAAAACATTTAGCTGGATCAATATTCGATAGTAGATAGTCTATTAATCGATGGCAGTGTTGAAATTAAATCGTAGTTGTTTTTTTAGCGAAGGACTTAATACAAATTCAATTTCCGTTAATAACTACTTATACATTAAATAGCATTTCACTTCATCAAATTAAAATGAAAGTTCATAAAATGTCTCAAGATTTAATGGCATACCAAAAATTAATTAGTTTATTCAAATGAATATAGCCTTATCGTTACGTAAACCTAATGAAAATGAGCCGCTCGCTACTCGTTTACAACGGAGTATAGATCTACATATTTAATAATAGTACGAGAGATTGCAACCAACATTTTTGACTTAAAGCGTCCCGACTAAAAACGCATGGAATCGATTATGTACGACCCCGTACCCAGAAATCCAATTTACATTCAACAAATCTGACCAGAGTAGCTCATTGCGGCCTGTCTGATTTCCGAAATGTAGTTAGATAATAGCCTTGAGATACCAATAACACAGTTTTCAGACCTGGAACCCTATTCTCAAACCGTGACATATTTTGTCGCATGCGAGAAATCCTCTTTGTCGAATAAAATCTTAATATTCTTATTCTCAAATGTCGCCTTCGCAAATTTTTGATAGAGAAATTGTAGGATGGTCAAAGGCAGTCGACAATTTATGTCGAATGCGAGAATTTCATTACTTTAGAAATTTATAGGTTAACGTTATACATGTCAAAAGTGAAAACACTCAAAACATTGTTTAATACTTTTGTTAGGTTCTGTTTCAGAAATTTTTGTAGAGAGAAAATGGCAGCTTTATTAATTGCTATTGAAAATTTAGAAAATCAAGAGATGTATCAGCAGCCTCGAGAGAGACGAGGAATATATAGAAGCGCTTTTACATTTTTATCTGACAGAAAGTTTATTAAAACGTTCAGATTAACTAAAGAATTAGCTAGAGAGCTAATCATTATTCTAGAACCCTTAATAGAACAAGGGAATCGTGCAAGTGTATTATCTCTTGAAAATTTTCCAGATAAAAGAGGCTCATTTTCTTTTTCTTGCATTAAATTTATTAATGTTCGTTTTTGGTTTTGGGTGCAATAATTTTTTTGTTTCACTTTCCATGTTTATCTTGTTATTCTTGTTCTACATTCGAGTGAGTACATTGTACATTTTAACTTCTAACAAATAACCAAATCATTACTGTCATCACAGATCATATAACTACTACTGTCATTTTAAATTATTGTCACTGCTTGTTAAGTTGGACAGGGTATTGTTGTTTTTGACATATATGTTGATTTGTCATTTTTGCTTAGCCGGTACTGTCACAAAGCTCAATAATTACCAATTTAAAGTGTGTTAGCCTTTTACCAAATCGCGTTTGGTGAAGAAAATCAGCAAATAATTAGACAAGAAATTTTGCATTAGAAACAGGTATATCTAGATTATTGAATCGTTGTAGGTCATACCTTTATATCGTGAAGCCTGGAAGAGTTTTTCCAGCTGCCATGGTAACTTGGCAAAATCAATGCATATTATATGGCCAAAAAGTGGTGGTGTGAAATTATCAGACAAAAAACCATGGAGACTAGATAAGGAGAAATTGACAAAATCTGTCCTCAAAATCGTTTTTCTAGGTTTGTCAGTATGTTTTTTCACCGCAGTGTCGCGCTCTGCAACTCCTGGACCCATTTAAAACAGTATCAACAATAACCTTACTTTTTATATGACAGTAGTCAAATAGTAAACATTATTGATAACAAAAATTAGAAGTAAAAACTAGAAATGTGTTCGTTGTTGAAAGTTATTACAAAAGTGGTTGGTAGTACAGATTATTTAAAACGATAACAATTATCGATATTTTTGAAAAAGAGAACAAAAAAAATTTCCTATCCAAAAATGTTCCATTTTTATTTCCTAACCTCACTTACCTCACTCACCTCACTCGTGAACCGTGGACTGTCAAAAGAGCTAACAGCCAATAGTATGAACTCGAGTTTTATGATTGGCTGTTAAGGTACGTTGTTTTAACTGGCGCATTTTGAACATGCCAAGAAACCTCACCTAAGTGACTCATATCAGTATTCCTGAAATTCGTCTACAATAACTGTATTGTAGTTGTAAAATGAGGAAGGTAGTTTTTTTAAAGTTTACTTCTCCACCTAACCTAAATTGGGAAAAACTATGGAATCTAAAACATTTCAAACTATTTCTTAAGGACTTAATACGCGTTTTCGGAAACTCACTCGTGTTGACACGATCCCTAACCTGCACGTTCGTTTACCTAACCCGAGTTGCCTACCTGTGTTCGGAAACTTCCGAGTTGTTGACTTGATGACTGACCCAGGCTCATTTTTCGTAACCCACCTCGAGAAGTAGGTCGGTAGAGACGCTATAATGTAACATAACCTAATTCTTTTGGTGGTAACGAAATATATTGCTTTTATCAAACATGAACCAATGGGGCCTTGCTACATTAACGGCGTTGGCATTTGATTATTTTTTCGAAGAATATGACGAAGTTGAAGAAGAGATGTATGTTTTGTTATGACGTCAGCTGTCAGATCAAAAACGAAACCTATTAGTTCGTAAACTACAGTTCCCGGGTAGGTGATCGGAATGATTCATCACGTGACCTCTCTGAATCGAGTTAGTGAGCCGGAGTAAGTTTCCGAAAACGCCAAATGAATCATCCTGTATAACGTTATAATCTCTAGAAGCTCACGAATTATGAAATAATTGATTGCTGAATTTTAGTTAAGGCTCCGTTATTAGCCACTACGGTGAAATAATGAACCTCAGCTTCCACTGAAAACCACAAGATGGGGAGAGGATATGGTTTTATCCAAAATTTGGATCATAATATATTCTCGGAACTGGTAATTTAGTTGACCAAATAAGTGGTCAATGGTTGATTATCATTATAATCTTGAATAAATACTTGATCAACCGTGTACCGGACAAATAATCACGTGTCGCTCCCCACTGATCCCCACTTCCCATGCCAGTTTGTATCATTCGATACAATACCGAGTGATATATTTATTGAGATGTTATAGTTTTCGATTTAATTTACATTTCTTATCTGTTAACCAGAGGTAACGAGACAACGAGGGTGAATTATTATCTGATTTGTTGTTGATACGTTGAGACCCTATTTATTTTAAAATTTATATGTCTATTAAATTTCCGTCTTATTTCGATTATTTTTAATACAGTGTGGAAACCACTTATGGAATAAAATGTCATTATTTTAGAAAATTATAAAAAATGCGGAGACACGTCAACTTTTGAATTGAGTTGTGCGTTATGTAAACATAAATGTAAGTGTACAGGGTGATTCACGTAAGTATGCCATAGTCGGTGTTGTTTTTTTTTTAAATGGAACACCCTGTATATTTGCATATTTTTGAAATCCTCTTAATGAACCGATTCCAACAAACTGAATAATGTATGGTCAATTATGAATTATACAGGGTTTTTATTTTTACAGTTATTAAACACATACATAAAATACCTGATGTATTTGATTTTAATACATTAAAATAAATGCTCAAAATGTTCTCCACCTAGTTATTGGCAATAGCACAGTCTCCTATAGAACTCCTTAACTTCGTTTAAAGTTTGAGGTGAAATATTCCGTATTTCTGTAGTTATCCTGTCTTTGAGGTCTACAATGCTAGTTGGTTGTGTTGCGTACACTTTGTTCTTGAGATAACCGCACAGGAAAAAATCTAACGGCGTAAGGTCTGGCGATCTAGCTGGCCACTCGATAACCTCTTCGTCCTATCCATTTATTGGGGAAGATTTTACTTTTCCAGTATAAACTGTCAACACATCAACAACTGATCGAATAGAAAACAATCCACATTATTTACCGATTTTGTCTAATTATTGGCGTTTTTAGGCAATTTTTAGGTATTTATGATAAAATTCATGGGTGTAGCAGGTTTTGTTTGATATACAAATACGTCTAATAATTAGTTAGTTTAGATTTTTGATAAATCCATATTTAGCTAATTTTAAAAAGTACCAATATTTCAAGTGTAATAAATTATTAATTTTAAACTTTCACCCTGTAAAATCCATAATTGACCATACATTATTTAGTTTCTTGGAATCGGTTCATTAAGAGGACTTCAAAAATATGCAAATATACTCAATTCAAAAGTTGACGAGTCTCGGCATATTTTATAATTTTCTAAAATAATGACATAAAGAATTTTATTCCATAAGTGGTTTCCACACTGTATATAAATTTTGTATAACGTTTTTTTTTCTCCGTGTGTACGTCATGTTTGTTTTACGTTTTTAAAACCACAGGCAACTCTATCCTATCCTAAACTGGAACGAAAACAAGAACACTGTTGCCAGCTACTGCCTAAATTATTTACCAGATCTTAGCCTAAATACCAGAAATATTAAAAAACCATGACAAATCCTTTAATTTCACTCAAACCTACAAAAACAAACAACATTCAATTGAATAAATCAATATAAATAAATGAAATCACTTTTAAACATCTAACTTAGCTCAATGTGATTTATTATTATGAAGAGAAGATATAATGCGAGATCTTTGATTGTCTATATGAAAAACGCTTTGAAGTCGTTCGTGTATAACTAATACCTTCGCTATTAAAAGTTAACAAGCCAATATTATTGCATTACACACGTTGTACCAGAGTACATTTAGATTATCGAGAGTACGAAATCTGATACAATTGTACCCGTTCTGGCAACACTGGATTGGAAAATTAGAGTCTCATATCGGAAACTATCCTCTCGATATATACCTATCACTCGAATGATACTGATTCAGTCAGCTCCCTCTGATGCCAAATCGGTTCAACCAAATAAAACTGAGTTTTTGGCTACCATATTTGAATTACGGCGCTAATTATGCCGCTTTTATTTCATTCAGTTCTTGATAAAATAACAATATTTTCGCTGCATTGTCACACATTTGTCTATAAAATACTGTTATGAAGGATGTGTCACCTTTATATCATTTCAATCTTCATTGCCCAAAATTGGGGATATTTGACAACGTCTGTTAATTTATTACTAATAAGAAACCCATATAAATTATGATGCACACTACCTTAACAGTTTGGCAATCGATATAACACCTTATGTCTCATCTGAAATTATTAATAAAAATTAACTGAATGAAAAACGTAAGCCATGTTTTTACGGTCATATTTTCATTCAATAACGGACCCTTAAAACATATATTATTTATAGGAGGAAAGGAACTGATGTAAAAGGTCGAGACTGAAAAAATACCTTTGCCTTTCTCATTGAAGTTTGCTCAAAATAGAACAACTATTTGCACTTCAACTTGACCCCAATAAAATGCGCGAGAAGACTAGACATTATCCACGATACCCACTGTATTGTAAACAGTAATCTAAAGCCATCTTCAAGTCTACTTATACGATTAAACTTACATTCAGAATCTAATGCGAGCTTATAACGTACTTATATCTTTCTTATCTATCCCATCAACCATACATCTTGTCAGTCTGTAAGTGTATGTTAAGACCATTGTAATCATTTTTTATATCCTTTTATTTTCACTTAATACATTTCTCTCAACGTCTTTTAAATCTCGTCTGATAGATGAACTGACATCATCAGAAAACGCGATTACAAGTATAATATAATGGTTTATCTGCCGGACGACCTAATGATTTCCTTTATGCTTATTGAAACTCGCAAAATGGCTAACTGAATGCATTTGAGGACGGGCAACTTCATTTTGCAAGTGTCATAAGAATTACGATCTGTGTTTTTTTCTTTAACATGTTAATATAATGTATTATTTTTATTTTTCTTGGTGTGCATGGTGGTTGCAAATGTATCATGATGATTCATTTATCTTTCAAAAAAGTGAGTGAGTTTGTAATATTTCTATTTCTTCGTATAAGTATAAAAGGATTGTTCAACAAAGGCCGCGTAGCTGCTGTGAGTCTGCCGCTTTGGGAATGAAATATTTTCCAAAAGCTATTTGAATAAAGTTCACTTATTTACTATGGAAATATTTAAGGACGTCTGAACTTTTAAAGTGGAAGAAAACGAAAGGACATACCGTTCAGTTGCCATTTTCACTGAAAGCTGAACTGCATTGAAGGCACTTGATTCATAAAGGTAAATTATGGGCTAGTATGGGATTGCACAGGTGCCTCAAATGCCCTTGGAGACCATTAAAAGGTCATGATAGCCTGAGTACTAGTGCACAATGATCATAGGTGCAACAAGTTGGCAGATGAAATGGCCAGACAAGCCTCATCAACGATATTCATTGGACTGGAGAACTTCTGCGGCATCGCAGTCAACAATAAATATGGCCTCGAGGAGGTGGATTGGTCATAAATTTCTAGAATAGAGGGTAATGTAACCAGGACGTAGACAAGCAAAGCTGATGTCGTTGACAAACGAAGCCATGTGCAGATTCTGTGACCTAGGAGAGGAAAATGCATAGCACATCCTATGCCAGTGCGACTGCCTGACGAATGTACGGCTTTTTTTACTAGTGGATGAGATTACATACAAGACTGAGGCCCGGTTTATCAATAGCTAATATTATCCAGTATCTGTCGGATAAAAGTAACTAGCATATAAAGTTCCAGTTTGTTTGGAAGCGGTTTATCAACTCTAGTTTGTTAACTGACAGATAATGAAAGTTGGCAATGCTGACGAATGGATGTATGCAATCTCATTGGTTGTTACAAGAACAAGGTCATGTCACATCAATTGATATTTTTGTTAGGTTATTGATGAATGTTTATTTCATGGAGCTACTATCAAGAGAAGATGACACAGTCGACTATCTTATAATAGGAAAGTGGTATCACATGAGTGACATTGTGATGTTAGCAATATGGCGTCGACGGCAGAGCCGGACTTTTTAAATTTTCCATCAATAAAAATATATTCACTAGTGAAATTCTTTTTCACCTAGGTATACCGTAGCTGCTTTTTGAATTTTTGATTAGAGGTGGTTTTCTTCGTTAAAGTGCACATTATCGTCCTTTTGACAAGATGAAATTGATAACATAGAAACATTGTATTTTGTTAGCTGCCAAAAACCTCTTTTCACAAATTTCAATCACATATCTTTTATTGATGGAGTTCTAAGAAATCTACAAACATTAAATATAATATGAAGTTAAATAAAACTTATTGAAGCACAAAGAAATATATTCCAGTACAGTCCTGTTTCGATTGTTTACTAACCTATGATATGTTGTTCCTGATGATTTTTTTCGTATTTACACTGTCTCTACTTGTACAACTTCGTGAAGCACAAGAAACCATTATTGTTCAATTATTAAAATAGAAAAAAACGATACAAACAAAAAGAAAATCCAAAAATACCCAATTCACATCCAAAAAACAATACTAATGTCAAGTTGACAGAGAAGTGGTAGTAAAATGGCGAAACCGATACCACTTTTATGACAGGCGCAGCGACTCCCCTTAATACTAGCTCCATGGTTTATTCAAAGGTTCATGTGTTTTGATATTTTTCTTCGTTGAAGAGTTTTTGGTTGTTGATAAATGAACTCTCTGAATGATTACATTCTAGATAGCGACGAGGACGAGGATATTGTGCAAGCTCTTGAGTACGGAAGAAGGCCTTATACAGTTAGAGAAAGAGTGGACAACTTGGAAAAGTGGGAGGACCAGGATTTTTATGCAAGATTTAGGATGCCAAAAGAAACTGTTCTGTCAATATTAGAACTAATTAAGGATTCACTTGAGTGTCGAACTAATAGGTAGGTGATCCAAGCTTCTTCTTTTGATTTTCAGGTTGCCCCATTCGTTTTTTCATTTTCTATTACATATTTATGTTTATTTGCAATATTTAGAAGCAAATTTCTCTCCTCTGCTGTGAAACTGCATCCTCTCTTTTTAGTAGTACTAGTACTTTCCATTTTTCATTTTGCTCAAAACCCAAGTAAATTTGACACAACACCACAACAAAATCAAAAAAGTGAGGTTATGTAATAGACCTCAACCTCCAGATATCAACCTATCCGCCAGTTGAAACTGACAGATAAATATTTGACAATTTATCTGCCGGATAAAGTTATCCTGTTGTTGATAAACCGACCTTTCCAAGATAACTGGTAGTTAAGCATTAACTGACGGATAAATTGCTATTGATAAACCGGGCCACAAAGGACACAATAGATCTGAAAGTTCACAGGGGAATATGCCGATTAGCTATCTCATCAAATCTAATCTAATCTAACCAAATCTCTTGCTTAGTTACCATGAAAACATCGACAAACTAACGTCTAATGTCTTGCTTGTTTGGCTTGTGACACAGAAGATGGCGATGAAGGTTAATTGAGAAATGTCCATTACCAGCAAGTGATTTTAGAATGGCTTAAGTATACTAGAAATGTCTCTGTGAAGTAAGTTGCCTCGTCACTTCTCCCTCCTGGCTGACAGAGGAACCGTATTGTCCAAGAGCAGCACATGTGTACGTGGTTTTTTCCAACACCTTCAGCATCTAATCACCAATTAATAACAATGAATATAGTGTTTCAAATATGATAAGAGCGATCTTGGATATGTGTCAAAGAATACAATTGATGGGTTGATTTTCGAAACACCCACTAGCAAACCTGGAATACTATATGCAAGAAGACTTTACCAATTTGAGAATATCAAGACCATCCAGCTCCTGGATCATTCAAATCCGAAAAAAAGAATACCTCAAAGGTAAGTGTGGTGGACCAATCGAAGCTATTTAGTATACAAAGACAGGCTTGTGTGGCAATTACTTGTGCCATTAGCCGAATACCATCAGCAGTCATGGATATCCAGCTGTACTAACATCCTCTCCATATATTTCTGGATAGAAAGACTACATGTACAGACAGACTCAAACGAAGCGTGGTAAATTGTTGTATTCTGGAAATAGTATACTTAACAGAAATATACGCCTGACTAATTCCGAATGAAGATGACAGAGTACTTTATGCGGGGGAACTACTAGGAGCAGAAAATCTTTTGGTACACAGATAGTTTAAAAACACCCCCAGGCTTGTAAAATCCTCAATTATGCACCAGTCATGCATTGCGCAGATCGTCAGCAAAATGAACATTACAAAAAAATGCTTAAACCATTCAATCAATAATAGTCTAATTCAAAACCAATGAGATTATTAACTTAATCATATATTCTGTGATGCGATTCACGATAATTTATCATCGTCGACAGTTTTCGCATGTAATTTTAGATTTTATTAATTATAGCAGTCAAAGATAACACATACTAATAAATTGGAACTAAACCATAAATTGGACTTTTAAATGCTGAATGCATTTAACAATATAGAAGTAAAAGAGAAACAATAACGTGTCGGCGGACTTGATTTATTCGCTCAAATTATAACGCTGTATATCATGTACACAGCGTAATTATTGAAAACTCCGTTCGGTTAGTAGGGAAAAAATGATAATGTTTATATTTAAAAAACGTTTGTTCAGATACAGATGATTTGGAATTTACAAACCACATAAAATTATTATGGATGAAAGATTCATTTCACAATGTGCAACGTCCCCTTGGGGCAGAACTATCCCATGTCCAAAATTCTCAATTTTCGGTTTTTCTATTTTGAGTGTACTTCAAGGGCTGCTTTTCCTAGTGCAGAAATATTTCATGTCCAAGCCGACGGGAAGATCCGAAAA
>CAJUYI010002092.1:24193-37146 GCA_910591695.1 Galerucella pusilla
CTGTTTCTCTGTCGTACTTGTGTAAGGTGTAAGGTTCCGAAGCAATTCACGCACACTGTATACCAACCATATTTCGATGTGTGGTCGTAAGAAAATGATGTTTTTATGGTTGATTCCTAGACATATAGGTTCATAACCTCAAACTATTTAAAGATAAAAATTACCAGCATAGAAGTAGGTACTTACTTTAAAATGGTCTTCACAAACAAAAGTAATGCCCTTCTCTTAAGTGTATTTTTGCTTGCGCCACCAGGTAAAGTAACAAATATTTTGTCTAGAGTTTTAATAGACGTTGATTTACACACTGGATCAATGCTTAAAGCTTTCAGACACAAATTATGTCACAAGAACTCAGAGCGTGATACACGAATAAGAACGTAAACAAATGACGTCACACCATGGGGCAGCCATCTTCATGACGTAAAGCGCGTTTTGGCGGACTTTCAAATTTTATGATTTCTAAAGTCGTTTTAAAATTAAAGTTCATATTTTTTTGAAAAAATAGGCATGCAAGGTGTTACTAGACCTGATAAAGCGTCAATTCCCACCAATAGCAAAATTTATGCTTGTACCCTATTCTGGTATTAATATGTTTCTAGATAATTATTATCACACTAGTGCGGTAATGTTATCAATTTATAATGTAATTAATTTCTGTAGCGATCCAATAATATCACATTTAAAAATATAATTAACAATCTTATATATATATAAACATAACTGACTGCATTGAGCGACGACGAAGTAAACTACTGCTATCAAAACGAGAATATAAATGTTCTTGAGGTGTGCCTTTAACAGGATAGAGACCGTCCAAGATATAAGAAGCCGACTTAAAGTATCTTCTTTGTACTCGTTCCAAAGCGGAAACATGAATATTATAATTCGGGCTCCAAGTAACACACGCATACTCCAGTTGCGATCTTACAAATGCCGAGAACAAAATATTCAATGTGTTAATATTTTTGAAACATTTCGCATTTCTAACTATGAAACCCAGCGACCGATATGCTACAGAGACCGTTTTTTGTATATGAGAAACAAAAGATAACCTTTGATCAAAATAAACACCCAGATCTTTCAGGACATCTGGTCTGTCGAGGACAATGTTGCACAAGGTGTAATCAAATTGGATAGTTGTTTCTTTCCGACAAAAGGATACTACGTTACATTTATTTGGGCTCATAGGAAGCTTGTTTCTGATACACCAATTATTGACCAAATTAAGGTTTATCTGAAGTTTTAAGCAGTCATTTACGGAGTTTATTTCACAGTATAGTTTCATATCATCAGCATATATGTCTTTATCAATGTCAGCATCCAGATCTTCGGTAATGTAATTTATAAAAATGTTGAATAGTAAGGGACACAATATAGAGTCTGTGGGACACCTGAAGTTTAAAGAAAAGGTTGAGATTTGAATCCTAAAGTTTGAACATATTGAGTGCGATCATTAAGATAAGAACTAAGTATAGCAATTAACATGTCTACACCAAATAAATGTAAAAGTAGGCCATAGTCAATTTTGTCAAAAGCTTTAGAAAAGTCGTTGTAGATAATATTAACTTGACTTTTCTTCTCCAGCACTTCACAAATGAATTGGGTTACGCAAAATAGATTCGTAACTGTGGACCTACCAGATTTGAAACCATGTTGTTTAGGTATGATGATATTACTGACATGAAAGGCAAGGTGATTATGGACGACTATTTCGAACACTTTGGCGAAATTGCTTAGAATAGCTACTGGACGATAATTAGTTATGTCATTATTTAAGCCTTTTTCAAATATGGGGCAAATCCTAGAAACCTTCCAACAATCGGGAAACTTCCTAGGATTGAGAATGAGATTAAAAATTCTATAGAGAGGTTTGCACAAAGTATACGCACAGTCCCTGACTAAGAAGGCCGGTATTAAATCGGGTCCATTTGACTGTTTGGGCTTAGCAGCCACTAAAATTTCGTTTTCAGAAAATTCTCTGATACTTAAAATATTCTGACTGTTATTATAACTGTCGTGATTAGAGAAGGTGCCCGACGGAGTAAAATTATTGGAGAAAAATGAAGCGAATCCATCAACCACCTCCTGTGGGCCATTATATTCAAAATTTTCATATACCATTTGAGCAGGAATAGAGGAACCACTCTTTGCGGAATTAACAAATGACCAAAACCGATTAGGATTGTTTTTATTGTCAGATTCAAGATTTTCGGTAAAATTTTTATAAGCTATCTTGGATTCTTCTTTAGTAGTTGACCTAATATTACTAAATGATAAATAATCAATGTCAGAACGACTTTTGCGGTATTTTTTCCAATCCTTAGATTTTGCTGAAACAAGGTTGATTAGACTCCTGTCATTATTATCCTGTATTTGTCCTTATCCTGTAATTGGGCTTGCCCGAGGATATTGTAATTAAATAAATAAACGCACTAGTGCGGTAATATACGTCATTATGTCACTGAAAATAGTGTCAAATCGTACTTAATACATGACAGTTGTACATAAATAATATTTCAGATAAAATTTCATGTTGAACTTCAGAACTTTACATTTTCACTAATAATAAATCATGGCTGATTTACTTTCCTTTACTGTTACAATTACTTCCTTCTTTTTTGCATTATTATTGTACTTTTTCTATTTTTTTCTTGATTCCTTTCTTGTTTGTCATTTTCGTATTTTAGTATAGATATATTTTTAATAAGTAAGAGATAGGGTCAAAACTTTAAGATGAGCACCCTATATTACTAAGCAACAGTTTCTCATTGAATAACTTAAATATACCTGATGATTTCTGATAAAAAGCAGGCATAAAGTTAACGATCAAAATAATACACAATATGAAGATCTTTCGAATCATTTCGGCAAAATTGAGATATATCTTCAAGTGTCATATACATAAATCATTCATTGATTTGGTACTCAAATATAATTTTATGTATTTCAACAACTGACACAATACAAAATGATAAAAAGCTCCATGGGACATAAACTTGTTCACGAATTCAATATATACATTTATTAATATAATTATATCGTTATTAATTGATATCTAATTTATTTAATTATTTTTAATAGTATTGGCATTGTTCCGATTTACTTTTATTATAATAATTATCTACATATTTTGTGTTATTGTGTAAATATTTAATTTGCTAGCAGCATAAACGATTCCAATCGAGTACTCGTGTGTAGTGTGTAATTAATAGATACATGCAACGTAACTTTTTTTAAAAATAATGTTAACAACTCCTTGGGGTTATTCACGCCTGTAAATGATTAAGTTACATGTATGTGGTTATATATGATTTTTTCAAATAACCCTCATATTATTCAGATACTCGTAAAGCACAACAATAGGAAAATAGGGAGATATCAATATTAACAATAGAAACAACTGCAGGGTTATCTGATAAAGCTATGTTACAGTATTATGTTCAAGTCAATAATTTTTATTTATCAAATTTTATTATAGGCATAAAATTATCATTTATTATTCACAGCACAAGCTGACCTTATTCGAATCAGTTCAATAATGATAAACAATGATTATGGTTTATTAATCGCTTTGTCTTATTTTGGCGTGAATAAAAAAAACACATAATCTTCACTGCATTAATGATTATTTAAGTTATAGTAAAATTCACAATATTCCGTTGACTCTGTTATTGAGAATAAGTAATATAGCGTTTCCTTTCTCTCACACTGTATATTTTTTTTCACCATCACCTGTTCGCTCCTCAAGCACGGTCTCCTATCAAAACTATGCTTTGTTTTTGACTGGACTGTACTGGACAATTACATTATAGTGAGGTTGAATTTATTTACTAATCGTTGATTTATGATATTGTCACGGAAATGAATATAATTGTACGTACCTACGTAATAATTGTTATTTTTTTATTCACGTTATTGTATTACTATGTATTTGTTTTCCATTGATAATATGTTTAGTTTCAGAGCCATTCGATCATGTATGTATGTGTATGTGTGTGTTTTGGGGTGACATTCACTGAGACCTAAAAGATCTATTGTGCCCCCTTACTTCTACTCAGTTTCTGAGGAGAGTCTCAGAAACTAGTAGTTCCTTCAGTCCTATTTCCCGGAGGAATTTTAGGATGTCTGCAGGCTTCAACTTAGGCAAATGTTCCTCTTCTATCCAGTAATTTCCTAGGTGCTGTGCTCTAGGATTCTGAAGTGCTGTGCAGTTGGAAAGTATGTGGATGCAGGTTTCTTCTTCCATTCCACAAAATCTGCATTCTTCTTCCTCCAATATTTTGAGCTTTTTCAGGTGCCCATTCAGGCGACAATGTCCCGTTAGGATCCCTGTTAAAACTCTTAGCGCAGTTTTACTTTCACTTATGCATTCTTTTGATCTCAACAGGTTGTAGTCACCCAGAAGAGTCTTTGATTGTATAAGCCCTACTAGATCTTCCCAATGTCAGATCTTCTCTTTTTCTCGGCTTTACTTATTTCTTCCAATATTACATTGGAGCTGATTCCGCAAAAGGGTTCAGATCCCCAGAAAGGTATTTCAGTCCCCCTCTTTGCTAGTTCATCTGCTATTTCATTTCCTTCTATTCCAGTGTGTCCTGGAATCCATAGTAAGATGACTATGCTGTTCTCGCCTAGTTCATTGAGTTTGTCTAGGCATTCCCACACCATTTTGGAACTGATTACACAAGAGCTCAGTGCCTTAATGGCTGCTTGACTACCCGACATTATGATAATCCTTTGTCTTCTGTATCCTTTATCAATATTGAACTGGGCGCACTTTCTTATAGCGTGGATTTCTGCTTGAAAGATACTTGGGGTTTTTCCCAAGCTTTCAGAATGTTTGGTTCCTGGCCCGAACACTCCTATCCCAGTTCCTTCTATTGCTTTTGAGCCGTCTGTGTACCATTGAATGGCATTCTTTCCAAGTCTGGTAATGGTATTTGGATCCCATTCCTTCTTGCTGCTCATTTCCGTAACGAATTTCTTTGAAAAGTTATACTTTTTCATCATACTGTCTTGTGGCATGTCCCAGGTTGTCTGATTTCTAAGAAGTGAGGAAGTGGTTTTTTCTAATGATTCCCTCTCTATCTACTTAGTCTGTATCTTGTTCTTTCTGCAACACTTTCCACCACCATATGTGAAGGGGTGAGCTTGAGAATCACTTCCATGGCTGCCGTTGGGCATGTTCTCATTGCTCCTGTAATGCATATACAGTCTAGTCTTTGAATTTTGGAGAGGTTTTCTCTCGTCGTCAATAGGCTAGTTCTACTACTCCACGCAATGGCTTCATAAGTGATGATTGGTCTCACTATGGCAGTGTACATCCAGCTTAGAATTTTTGGGTTACAGCCCCAGTTTCTTCCTGCAAAATTTCTGCACACCATTATAGCCATTTTTGCCTTGTATGTAATCTCCTTTCCGTGTTTGTTCCACAGGAGTTTACAGTCTAGAGTTAAAGCTAGATACTTGACTTCTTGTCTCCATTCAATCTCGTTCCCATCAAGTTTTATTGTTTTGAGGTTGTTTTCTTTTCTTAGTAAAGGCTATCAAGATGGTTTTAGTTGGGTTGATGCCAAGTCCCACTTGCCTACACCAGCTATTTGTATAGTTCAGACCCTTTTGTACAATATCGCAAAGGGTATTTTCGAATTTCCCCCTGGCTGTTATGACAATATCGTCGGCACATCCTTGGCAGGATATTCCGAGATCCATTCGATCATAATTCATGGTGGTAATATTTTGTTTTCATTTGTCAAATTATAGGTTGTATTCAGAAAGTATACAATAAATCAGCTGTTGCAGCGATCACATGATCACAACACCAATAAGTATTCTAGTACATTTTTCGTACACTACCTATTCGCGCAGTGTGACCTTCGACATTCTCCAATATTTTTTTTTGGTTCCGTGCATGTTCTATCCTCGAGTCAATGGGAGTTTATTTTCTACTTTCGAATATTGGTAACACCGATTGTCATACGATTTTCCGGCTCATGGAAGTAAGAAGGAGAGAAAAGATCAAGCAGAGGTCTCATAGTGTCTCAATCTTTTTATATTTACACCATTCAGTCATATAGTAATTTGAAATTTATGACTTCCAGTTTTTTGTGAATCCTCTGGAGTAAAGGGGTATGTATTTTTTTTGGTAATTCTATTTCAGTTTTTCCTTCGCTATTTTTATTTCACTCAACACGTGTTGGAATATAATCTGATCAGATTCCATTCATAATTAATTGTAAGTATTCATTTTGGATATCGTTACAGAAATCACATTTCGACATTTTCTTTTGTCATTATAAAATGACTGTATTTATTCATCACCATTTCTCATTTTGAACAATAAAACATCATTGGGGTTTCTGACTTTTATTCCATAATACACTGTTTCAAATAATTCTATGGTTTCTGGATTCCATGTCAACAAAAATTTAGTGGCGCTCAAGGCATTGTAACTATCAAATTTTCATCATTTGAACCACGACCCAGTGCCGCCAGACGAAGAGCTGCCGTTCGCTGTTTGGCAGAAAAATTTGGGCCATAGTAATAAGAAATGTCCATAAATCCTACGTTGTACATAAACAGTAGGTAACTGATGCGTATAGTGGGTAAAATTTAGATAATATTTTACCAGCCAAATATTTCAGTTGTAAAATAATCATACTATTAGGCATTAAACTTTCGAAGAAACATATTGTATGATTTGCTATTGTTATCGGATCAACAATCACCCGCTGTTTAAATAAATCATGTTGGTGTTAACTAAATATTTTGGAAAGGAGTATACTAATGAAATTCAACAAACTGTAGAGTTTCTTTTAAATCAGTAAATATATTGAGAGCTGGTTATAAGCAGGTTGTCAAACTGAAGGTTTCTGAAATTCTGCATTTTTCAGTATTTTTTGTGACAACACCGCTTATATTGAATGTTTACATTTGTTGCTAGATGTCGTGAGGAAGTTGGAATGTAAATTTATTAGGAAAAGCCCGTTCAATTATACAGGGTGATCATTCGAATTCCGACACATTTTTTGAGCCCATAACTTAGAAACCGATTAAGATTTCGAGAGGCGGTTTTGACTGAACGGCTTCAGGAGTTAGGAAATTTTTTTTCGCGCTGTTGCCAATTTTGTATTTTTTCCCTAGACTTTAAAAGATAGACTGCAATTTCGTTGACTACAGTAATTCCGTACATTTTTGTCAGCGCATAACTTCTGAACTAGTCAGGACATCGAGAAGCTAAAGGCTTCAGGAATAAGAAATTTTTTTCACGCTGTTGCCAATTTAGTACCTTTTTTCCCTAGACTTCAGAAAAAAACTTGAGTTTTTTGGACATCATTATATGGATTGAGTTATTGTTGTTGAAAACAGATCAAACAGAATAATTTATTAAAAACAAATACAAAAAACAAGTACAAAATTACATGTAGGTATGTGCTCAATTAACCTACATAAATTCTCCAATACATCAGTTTTTGAATATGCCCACCATTCTTGTCAATACATTTATGCAAGCGTAGTTGAAGATTTTAAAAAGAGTCTATCAACATTTGTGGTTGAATATTTTCTATTACGTTTGTTATGTTCAGCTTCTCGATGTCATAACTAGTTCAGGAAGTTATGCGCTGACAAAAATGTACGGAATTACTGTAGTCAACGAATTGCAGTCTATCTTTTAAGAGGAATCTATCGGCAGCGAATTTCGAAGTATTTGTGGCAAAGAATTTTGAAGTAATGGATGTATTGAAAATTAAGAAAAAAATATATCATGTGAATTATTGTTGAACTCACAGTTCTCATTGAATAAAAACTTTGAAATGCTAACCAAATGTTGTTGAAAAAAATATGAAAAATACACATATTAAGCAAAGTTTAAGCCCTTGTAAAGAATTAAATATGGATTGAAAGGAAAAACTAATTTTTAAGGGGTCAAATTTGAAGCTTTATGAATAGGACCGCTTGGCTACCTACATGTTGCGGAGCTTTCATATTTCTAATATAATTTTCGTAATGTGAACTTAAACGTGAGGACGTAGGGAAACAACAAAATATACAAAGCATAATTGTGCAAGGTCGAATTTGGTAGATGACCCTTAAAGGTAATCTGCTCCTTAAGAACACCTTGAATTGCTATAAAACCATATATTTTTGCAGCCTATCCGAGGGTACAAAAACATACAGGGTGTTCCATTTAAAATGTCTAAGTTATTGATCTTCGCTGACAAAAATGTACGGAATTACTGAAGTCAATGAATTGCAGTCTATCTTTTAAAAATAATCTGCTCCTTAAGAACACCTTATATTGCTATAAAACCATATATTTTTGAAAAGTAGAAGCTTCATCCGGTACAAAAACATACAGGGTGTTCCATTTAAAATGTCTAAGTAATTGATCTCCAAAAAGTTTTTTCCTGGAGGAAAAAATACAAAATTGACAACAGCGTGAAAAAAATTCTTAATTCCTGAAGCCGTTCAGTCAAAACTGCCTCTCGATATCTTAATCGGTTTCCATGTTATGGGCTCATAAAATGTTTCGGAATTCGAATGATCACCCTGTATTTACGAAATGGTGAGTCGTTGTGGAATATACAGAAAAATGTATAGTTGATTTTTGCAATAAGTATATCGTTCCACAGGTAAGCTACAAATTCTACTTCACTGAAGTATATCATTCAGTTCCTTGAGATTCAAATCAAGCTCATTTATTCCTCGAATAATAAATGAATCTAAGGTGGTAGTATACCACTATTCCTCAAACATTTCAATATTACTAACATTATACAGTGAATTTAAACCCTTCCTCGCTCAGCAGGACATAGTTCTTGGAAGCCGTGATCTTTGCTGGGTGTATTGCCATCCTTGTATTGCAATGGAAGAATCGATTCAGGTGTTGGTTACAAAGTGTGTTCTACGTGGGAACGAAAAACTGGTGAGATAAGCAAGTAAACATTCAATTTACAGATTAGAATATTATAGAAACTGACATGAACGAAGCAATACCAATAGTCATTCCAGAATCACAGATGTTTCACAAACTCGCTTCTTGGTATGATAAGTGATAACATGTTGGACACAATTAACGACAACCAACCATACCGTATCCAGCTAAACTGGAATGGGTTGTAAGCATGCAGTCAGGTGGTGTGGTATACATCAGACGGATCCAAGACTGACTCACGCACAGGAGCAGGAGTCGATGGTGCTAGACCCAGGTTCAATATCCACGCATCATTGGGGTAGTTTGCATCTGTATTCCAGGCAGAAATCTACACTATCGACACGTATTTGCGATTGAATATCGAAAGGGGGCATAGATGCCAAAAGATCCTTATAGTCTCAGATAGGCAGGCAGCTCTAAAATCTCTAGATCAGATCTAGATTCGTCTAGTACTGTCTACAAAAACTATTAACCCTTTCAAACTATAATAAAGTAGCTCTTAAGTGGGTCCCGGGCACAAACAAGGTTATTGTAGGCAAAGCTAGGGTCTGAACCAGTATTTGGAAAACTGCACGTGGTTGTACATCTTGGTAGATTCAAACTAAACATCAGTCGTACTAAAACTTGTGCCAAAACAGGGACACAACAAACTCCTTGTCAAAAAACCCTCGAAGACTAACTAACGAAATATTGAACCTTATCATAGGCCAGATAAGGAGAGTAACGGGATTACTCACCGGTCGCTGTACCCCAAGGAAGCACATGTATACAATCGGCATATATAAGGAGGAACCTATCTGTTGGTTGTGCATGGAAGAGGAGAAGCCTCTCACATGTTTACATTTGTGAAGCATTTATAGACACCTGCGACTATCCAAGGGATAATTCCTTCTAGTGAAGACTGTTGAGCCTGATAAGGGCTTCTGGTCTTTTTACGTTACAGCACAAGCAATAGTACAAGAAGGCTGAGGGGTAGAGGACTTAAAGCCTCTGACTGATGGTGCCGATCTAATCAATCAATCAAACCTTGGTGAATAAAATAAATTTTTAACATAGCTCAATATTTTTAAACTTTTGTAAAGCAGTTCATTATCCTGCACAGAGACCACCCACACCTTAACGGGGGCTCTGATGGAAAATGTATGAAGCACAGACTTATCTCCACTAATTATATAAAATTTATTCCAACAAATATGTTCAAGATTGTTTTATAAACAAACAATAGAGTTTTTCTGACTCTTTAAATAAAATGGTAAGAGTTTAATTGAAGATTTTTGTTTATTTTCGTCCATAACCGCGTACTTGCACTAATTATTCAAGGACGTTAATGAAAAATGACGGAAAATCGAATTTTGCGATGCATAAAATCGGAAACCGTGGGAATATAATCAAACATACAATTACCGCCTATCGCTGAACCACGCGGTCACCTTCTTCATTAAAAAAAGGTAATCGTCTGATAACAGTACAAAAACATGCCTCAGGTAGTATCTCACCTGTCAGAAAGAAGAAGAGAGACAGAGTACCACAAGACCGGTTAAAGTTCTCGCATGGCTCATGCGGTTATAAGCGCTAACAAAAATCAATCACTTCCACAAAACTGTTTCGATGACCGACACACCAGTGTCACTTCTCGGGAGAAGAGTCTAGGTAGATATTTTTTTTTGTGGGGTTTTCGCGATATCTAGTATTCGCACAGAGGAGACGGTGCTTGACTGTCGAGTCTAACGGTTGATTGTCGTTATACCACTTACGAACTTTGTGATATCTTTTTTCGATGGAAACGGCGGCTCTTTGGTACTGTGGCCCCACCATCTGTATTAACCTAGCTGGTCCTTTGTCGCATTTTCTCCAAGTGCACTGCTGGGTAAATAATTAACGAAAAAATAAAATATCATAATTTCGAAAAATGAATATACTCATTGTTGATTGTTACAAACATTTAAAACTTTGATGTAGGAAAAAATTTAAATTTAACAAATATAAAAGTTATTTTAATTTTTACTCTGGAGAAATCACTGTCAATGTCATAATAGTAGCATTAGAGTATATTGTGCCACAAGGGCAGAAAATGAGCTTTAACAGCTAGAGAATATAAGAAAGCTGCAGATAGTTCAGGGCTGCTAAAGCGTTTCCTGCTTGTGTGACACACAGCTGTTTTTCGCCTACCCGAATATCCAAAAACAAGGAAAACATAACCAAAAACTTTGACATACACTGACGTTTAATTAAAAAATGCAAGTGGAACGTCAAAGTTATCAAGAGAGAGATAAAGAAATCGTGGTGTTATGATTTTTGCGCCTTTGGATATTTGATATCAAGATATCATTATTATAGAGTATTTTTATCATATTGATAGCTGAAGAGCTTATTATCAATTCAAAAACGTATCTTCTGAAACACGCCAGGGTGATTCAAATAATTGAACAGGATAGGGAAGCGCAATAGAGCCATAATACCATTACCATTCAAATATATTTAGAAGTGATAAATTTGCCGTGACAGTGCAGTGTAGTTGAGTAAGAATAAGATCCTCGATGTTTTCAATTTAATTAATTAATTAGTAAGCTTTACATCTATGAATATTTTGTGGCCATAAAGAGGACTGATTTGTTAAAAACTTGCAGATGATGTACCTAATCAAAATTTCATTTCATCAGAATTTGACGAATGTTCAATTCCAACATTAATTATTATAGATTCAACATTTCATCCAAGATATTGTCCAGTTACCACATTTTCTGTTCTTCTTTATGCGTATGACTCACAGTTTTTTTCCAGTTTCCTACAGACACTTTTGACAATAAAGAGTTTCCCATAAATTGATGTAGGTCTTCCAATTTATGTTTTATTGTTTCGTGCTACGTCCTACTGCTATATTTTACTTATTGTCCACATTTATTCACTTTTGGAGAAATTCCCATGTCCGTCTATGATTTATTGCGGCTTAAGGGTCTCTTACCTGAAATTGTGCTATCAATATGATTAAAATATATTATACCAGAGATAATCCTTAGATGCACAAGGGCATTATGAAAATTAGTACGGAGAGAGGTGTTATTTGTCTTGTACATCAAAACATTCTGCCGCCAATGATAGAAAGTGAAAATTTTTGGTCCTTTTGAAAAAAAATTATTCCAATGTATGTATAGGTCAAAATGTTGTGAAAAGGAATGAATCAGACGTCTGTTATGGTAATATGTACATGCGATTTTTTATTTGTATCTATCAATTAACAATTTTTAGTGCTGATGTATCTCATTATCTCTAAAACCAACTCGCTCTTGTAAATAAACCGCTCCTAACTACGCGCATAGAAGCTTCATAACAGTCCGCACTCCACCTACACGCACCTTACAACAGAGTGGACCAGTGGAGCATTGCGAACCATAATTTTACGAAAACCAAGTGAAAAGAACATTTTTGTATTACGTTAAATATGTACACGAGAGAAATTGACTCAATTAATCTATAACCACAGATTATAAAGAGAACAGATACGAATCCCGGTAAAACATCAAACGATTTTCAGCTCCGTCGTCAATGACCTTGGACCTTAAGCTCGGTATAGCCGCGATGTTGCCAGTTTAAAATATGTTCTGAATTTCTTACCAAATTGCACTGTTCACTCGGGGACAATAATAATTTCTAGTGCCGGATCTAGTTTTTTTGGAAGTTTCCACTAAATCTTCAAAACTCTGCCATCAATTAAAACAATAATCATAATCGAATATATATTTAAGTAGATGTTATATGTATGTTCTACAACAAGTATGGGAAAACCGTGTGTTAGAGAGAGAGCAGCGAGACAATGTGTAAGAGAGAGAGAGAGCGGCGCGCGCGTTTTAATTTAAGGCAGCCATTTTTAGTCCTGTTGTATATTTAAAAATCTGAAAAAAACTTCAGTGAGATTCGATCCCACAACCTTCGCGTCTATAGCAAGGCATTCAACACATGCTGCCATAAGCTCTCATGCATATTATTAGCGAAGAATGGTATTGCTGCTGCAATGTGAACG
>CAJUYI010002093.1:0-26506 GCA_910591695.1 Galerucella pusilla
TTAGGTGTGAATTTAGTTGCTATTAATAATTTTAATATGTTTATTTTTATATTGAACTATAATTCTCGATTCAAAATTACCAGTGTATTGTGATTCAGTTTAAAATTGAGAATGTGGACAAGATTCCAACTGAGAAGATCTGGTTTTGAACGCCGACACGTTCAATTTTTTATGTTTTTGAATGTTTTGTAGCGGGTAACTTTAAATGATCGAGGTTAATAAAGCCATATATGTATGCATTGAAGAATGATACATCGTTATTTTGAATATTATTGGTTTTAATCTGCATTCAGTATAAAGGTATCTGCATATCATTAAATTTTGTGTTACAAAAAAATTAAAATAGCTTTGTTGTAGGTTTAAATAATAAATTACCATCACCTATTTTCCACTGTTTTGCAGATACCCTGTATGGTACAAAATATTTTTAAAATTTGGCCATTATTAAACTACAATTCCAAGCGTATATACCGTGTGCCATGTGCCACCCTGTATGTTTAAACAATTTAATGCGGTTAAAACCAATTAATAAATGAAAGATAAGTTTGTTTTGGAGAAATAAATGATTTCTTTTACAAAATAAATTCAATTTGTGTTTTAGTATCTAAACTTTACTGACTACGGACTACAGAATGGGGGATTTATAAACTTCTATTACTATAATTGTCCTGTTCAGGTCCTTTTAAGCGACGTCGCCTGGATTTTCAATTTCATATTGATATTTTGGGAAAGATAGAAAATACGTAGGCGACACTTTATGGTTATCAGAAATTAGAGCTCTTTGTCGATCCTAAACAACCAAATTTGGTAAACGGAATGTGTATATCGACAAGATATATTCAAGACTACTCGCTAGTGTGAACAGAATGCCACCCCATTATTCAACTAGTAAACTGCCGATCAAATTAGTTCAGATATTCTGTCAAATTCGCTTATATTTAGAATCTTGGGTTAAGCTTCGATGACACTGGGCTAGTTTATGAGCTGCTAGCGGGCGAGTTTAAAAGCTAGCTAGTGAGCAAGTAAAGCCTCGATGACACGGGGCGAGTATACTAGCTACAAGCCAGCGAGTTCGCTAGCAGCTTGTGAGCTGGCCCCGTGTCATAGAGACTTTTTACAATCCGCTTTTGTCTATCCGCCAAGCTGCCAGCGAACTCGCTGTCTTGTAGCTAATAAACTCTGTGTCATAGAGGTTAGCACAGTGGAAGTATTTGTACCATTAATCAAGAAGAAATCTGTACTATGTGCAACTCTCGTTAAAATGAGACACTTGAACATATTGTGCTTCAATGTAGGATATATGATTGATTGTAGTAGAATACAAATTATTTTTTGCGCGATGGATCTTATTTGTTTATTTACAGCATCGGTTGTCAGGACGGTAGGTTGTGTTTACTGGTTTCTAAGTCTAACACGTCGGTAAGTGATTTACTTACCGTTCAGACGTCGGTAAGTAAATTCCTCACCGACGTCTTAGCCCTACATACATTTAAGTGGTCCTAAATAATATATTACTTCAAAACAAAAGGAAACGAAGTTTTATTTATATTTTTTAATGAACAGAACCGCACAGAACAATATAAAAAGTAATAAATAGCAATTTCACAAAAATGCAAATTATATTTTAAACTGATCGAGAAATATAAATGTCACTTTTGACATTTCGTTCATTTCTCAGAAACTTATAGTATATTAAGTATCAAGAACTGTGAGGGTTGTCGAAATGCTTATAGCATTTTTTGCGCGATCGTATTGAAATATTCGAATTTCGAATAAAATAATTTAAATTCCTTTGAAATGAACGAAATGTCAAAAGTGACATTTAAACTTCTCGATCAGATTAAGATATAATTTGCATTTTGGTGAAATTGTTTTCATGCTATTTATTACTTTTTATATTCGTTATGTTCGATTCTGTTCATTAAAAATATCAATCTTCTTATTTTTTTGTTTCTTTTGTGTAATATAATAAGTAATATATTATTTAGGACCACTTAAATGTATGTAGGGCTAGAACGTAGTTTACTTACCGACGTCTGAACGGTAAGTAAATCACTTACCGTCGTGTTAGACTTAGAAACCAGTAAACACAACCTACCGACCTGAAAACCAATGCTGTAAATAAACAAAAAATATCGATCGCACAAAAAATTATTTCATCCTAAATTTAATACGATCGCGCAAAAAATGGTATGAGCATCTCGAACGTTAAGGATAATACCGGTCTCCAGCAACCCTTACCGTTCTAAATACTCAATATACTAAAACATTTTGATTATTTTATCGCTCTATTGAAAGCTGCTACTTTGGTGGATATTGAACAAATTCCAAATAATTTCATTGGTGTACTAAAAATTCGTTCATTCATTATATAAACGAATGTATTATGTAATAATTTAAAGACAATGTATACCGGAATTCTTGCTATCTTGATTTGTATCAATTAAAAGCAATAAAGATATTATTGTTATTATTGATATGGAACGTTCTTTAGATCCAAGTTTCTTTTACGTACTTCACTGGTATCTACTTGTTCAATTTGTCCCGCATTTGTTAGGGGTCGCTTTAAAAAAAAAGTCAACAATCGAAAGTTTAGAAATTTAATACAGAAATTGTGCGCATCAATCGACAGTAAACGCTATGCATCTATCTGCTTAACACAATTAATATTCTTTTGCAAAAATATACAAGATTCAACTAATCAATTTATACAATTATTATTTACATTTTTTACATGACAGGTTAATCAAGGTATTCCATTTGAAGTTCCGATTGGCATTTGAACATACTTTATTATTATAAAACAATAGTAGCGCTCATCCCAACGAAGCACTACCGGAGCGAGCATCAATTTCCTGCTGAACACGTGCTTTGTCGACTAATCAGATGTGGCGCATTAACTGTTATGACAAAAATGTATGAACACCAGCAGAAGCCAGTGAACGAAATTGTAATCGAAGATGAATGAATAGTTATTGAAGTTTATTAGAAATAACAATCAGTGTGACTAGAGGTCCGCCGACGGAACTGGAACTCGAGGCGGAAGTTTATACCAAATATACAGAAATCCGCCAAAAATGTTATAACTTGCTCAAGTGCGGAGGACCATTACATTACATACCAACTTTGCCGGACTTGGCGGACAGTTGACATTTAATACCCAATGGAAAATTTATTTTTTCAAGTCGAGTCCCGAGTTCCATTTGCTGTCAGACTATAGCGACACTGGTTAAAATAGGTCATGGTGTTGTTTCATGATAAGAGCAGTAGCGTTAAGAAACGATGGATCACTGTAGAAATCGCTACCTGGGTGTCTATTCACTAAAAAGTGAGAGCTCCTAGAACAGTCAACTTTTATTTTGAATAGACATCCTGATACCTATACTTCGTTGGGATGAGCCAGAGCATGTTTTATTCTGATACACGTTGATTGGTTTTTGATTATTGCAACATTTATAATGCTGCTTGATCATAATCCACCCTAGAAGAATTGAAAATTTTAATAAAAAGTGGTAAATACATGTGAAAAAGATGGTTTATATCTTCATAAGACAAATATAATAATATTATATCCGCAAAGAAATGTCTTTGTAGAAAAGTTGGACAATTATTACAACATTTATCCATTCCTTGTAGTTTTTTGACATAGTGGTAGGTATATACAGGGTATCGAGAAAGTCTGGCACCAAGTATTTTTCTTTTATAATAATAAACATACAATTATCAAATTATGAGCAGTATTGTATTCTTCGTTTTTAAAAGGATCTGGCAAAAAAACGAAGAATACAATACCGTTCATAACCCCAAAAATTGATAATTATAATGTTAATTATTTTCAAAGAAGATGACTTGGTGCCAGACTGTCTCGCTACCCTTTATATGTCACACTGACCTGTTTTTCAGTAATTTGTTATAAACATCCACAACCTACCTATCTTCCAATATTATCCAACATATTTAGAATATCCAACGGAATTAGAAGTGGAATACCTCGCACTCTCGATAAAACTAATCACAGAATCACTAAACATTAATTGTTCCTAGTTATTACGGTTACCGGTTTGAGTAAACCTTCCCCAGAGGGTCTGGTCTCTTGCGGACTCGAACAACTCGACGAAGGTATGTTTAAACTGCTTAATCCGTTGAGACTGTTGGATCCGGCTAATCCGGGAATTTGTAGAGGGTACTGTAAAGGCACAGCTAATCGTAAATTATTGTACATTTCGAAAAGTGAATGAGGCGGTCGGAATAACGGGGAAGTACTTAATTCCATCGACGGAGGGTTCACTGACAGGTTTTGAGGTTGGATGGGTGTAGGTCGAGCAAGAAAGTTCGTTGGAGTAGGGGCGTGAAGGTAGGGATTGTATCGGGAATAAGCAGCTGCTAAAAGTGCGGGGGATGGTGGATAAAAACCTGGATAACAGGATTGTAGGGGGGAATATAAGGAGAGAGTTCGTTTGAAGGCGGCTAGACGAGACCTGGACGCAGCGGTGGATCGTCTTCTTAGTTTGCCAGTTGTGCCACCTGTAACAACAAACTTTCCGTTACTACTAGTTACTAAAAGCATTACATTGAATTGAGTGGATTTATTGGGAAGAAGTTGTATATGTATGTATCTATTGTGCCCATTTCTTCTACTCATTTCCCGAAGAAAGTCTCAGAGCGGAGAAGGATTTTAAAAAACCTCAATCACACCACTAACAGTTACCAGATCGAAAGTGTGTCCCGAATGGGTCGTGTTCAAACTTCTATAACCAATTGACAATTAAGTGCGTGACATAATGTTGGTATAGTGTGTTCAGCCATCCTTTGCCGTTACGTCACAATGGGTTACGTATTCTGCTGTTTTACGTATGTCTTATATTACTTGAATGTTATTTTACACTTAACCTCAAAATCATAATTGATGACATATGTTAAGAATTGTTTTCAAAATATGACAACTGAATTGTCAAAAGTAACAGATAAAATTTATGTCGACCCTAGACAAGAAATACGTTAACGTCGTCATAATTCCGTCACATACATTTCATGAATGAGAGAGCAAGCTGGACAATGTATGACGTGACGGCAAAGGATTGCTGAACAAATCTATATATTGTATTGCTCGCAGTTGATTTGTCCAATGGGGAATCAAGACAAGTCTAGAATTCGAGTCATCATTGGCCATAGGCAATGGCGAAAGTGGTAATCAAATGTCACATTATTGTGAACAAAATGTATGGTTATGTAAGTATAGTTGATGACAAATTTATTGATAAATAAGTTTGTATAAAATGCTAAAAACATAAAACAGACAGGAAGAAGCATTTACCAAATAAGTTTGCGTCCAAATGGGAGGTTGCGAATAGTCGTTTCCGTTTTGACAGTGGCGTACTGTTTGTATAGGGTAGGGGAGACCGGGGCATAATGAGCACTTTAAGCAAGTTGTTTAATAAAGTCTTATCCGGTTACTACGTAACAAGCTACAAAAATCAAAATGAATGTGTAAAGTACCATTTGACAGTGTCTAATATTTTTGTCAAAAGGGGCACAGTGAGCATAAAAATAAAAATTAATTGAAGAGGACCTGAATTGAAAAAAAAGCATTTAACGTTTATTAATTTTGGATATACAACATTTTATAATACAGATTCAACATTTTAACTTAACTTTACTTTTTCGTGGCACTCCAAATTGATGTGCAGCAGTTTCACTCCCACTATTATATAGCATTTTCCATAGAATTTTCGTCACAAGATTGCCTATTACTTTTTTTTTTGTATGTACGTACAATATCTCCTTTTTCTGTGAGAAAAAAACAGTCGTTTAATTTGAATTATATTTTTAAGTAGCATGGTGCAAAATGGGCAGGTGCTCATTTTACCCCACCCGTTATTCCCCTGGCGCCATTTTGTAAATAACTTGAATATATCATAAGTAATCAAAGCTTATTAATTCATCTGAACACTATTAATAGAACTAATATACATACCTTTTTGTAACTGATAAGTCAGGAATCTCCAGATAAACAATTACCAGGTCTATTCCTGCATTCAAATATCACGATTATTTCAATTTTCGGTACGTAAGCACTCAAATAAGTACCTATAAGAAGGACATCCTACGGCAGTCGGACTTATATCTACTAAAATATTTCGAAATTAGGAGCATCTAGGCAATTGTTTCACAGGAATAGTGACCTTCTAAGGTACAGTTGCGTCAAAATATTAGCAGTGCTCGTTATACCCCGGTAGCCCTTTATGCTCCGGTCTCCCCTATGGGATATGTGAAATTTTAAAATTGTAGCTTACTGAAATGTATTAAATATAAAACTGTAAGCTGTCCTATGTCCTATACAAACAATATTGTCAAGGAGCAATGGAAAATACGAATATAGAATAATACTTTCGTTTAAACTTATTTTCACCAAAAAAACTACATAAACCAGGCATGTTCTCTTATACACCGGTAGATCCACCAATCGACCAACTGCGTTTTTATATTCATTGGTGGATTGTAGATTGAAAAAATGACGCGTTCATTTATGTATCGAGGTGGTGGATAAGTTTGGTGGTTCACAAAATGACAGCTTAACCTCAAAAAACTAACGATTTTTTGAAGCAGTCAAAGAAATGGACGAATTAATAGAAATAAATTCAAAATGTGGTAACAAGGTATTGACGTCGCTATTAACAGCGTCAGAAATTGAAAAAATTTCAAGTGGAACTATCAGATGAACTGCTAATAACAACAATCAACTAAGAAATAGATTGTCAGTGGTCAGATGATTTAAATAACAACTGCGTTTTTTTATGTGCCACTGATGACTCCAACATGTCGTTGCAGCGGAGACTGACGTCATTCAACCAATGGTGAGTAAATGATGTAAAAAAACGTGCCTACAATCTACGTCAGTAAACGTCAATTTCACAAATGAGTCATAATTAGGGTGTTGCAAATGGCGACTTCCGTCGCATTTTCTTATACAGCTTATGAGTGACAAGACTCCTTCCTGTCTGTTTTATGTTCTAAGATAAAATGCTGCTGTATGTTTGAATTATTCTCTATCCACATTTGAGCACAAACTAGAAGTCAACAAGTTTCGATATTGAAAAATAACATAATAATATACTGTAATGTGAATGAAACTTGATGTAGAAGAATTTACAAAAATAAGATTTCACTTGGAAATTCATATTATTAACAAGGAAAAACAACCATATATTTTGTTTGTCAGGCTGAATAAATAATAAAAATAGCACTTAACTTGGTCAATTAACAATGGAACAATAAATGTAAAAAGTGTGTAGACTCCGTTTCACATAATAAGAAGCCACTTGAAGTAGGGCCAACTGTCTTGCGCAGAAATTAAAATCTGTCTTGTTCATCTATGTCGCCTCGTAACGACCGTTTCATGCCATTGACGTTACAAACGAACATCCCCAATCGTTAATTGAAAGTAAAAATATTTTAACGATACTGGTATTTTCATATACCTACCAGTATCTCTTGTATGTGAGAATATGTTAAAAATATTCCAAAATTTCCCAAATATGTTTTATTTAAACTATATATATGATAAATATGTTTTTCATTATCCAGTTTAGTGTTGTGAAAACTTTACTGATACTGATTTGAACTGGAATGTCAATGTTACAATACGGCGCATGTTTTGACAAGTTCGCGCATACGACTGCGACTTCTATAGTGGGTTCTTTTTACGTGAAACGGAGCTTAATAAAGATTGAATTGATAGTATTTCCATAAAAACACAAAACTGACAAATGGCGTTGTTAGTTGTATCAAAAGAGCTGTGTGGAACGAACGGACCATTTCGAGCTTTCTCATGCACCTACCTATACAGGCAACAATGTCCCGTTGGGATATCCGTTAGAACTCTTAGTGTATCCCCAGGAGTATTTCCGATTGTCTATTCCCAATAAACCTTCCCAATGGTAAGTTATTTTTTGTGGCTATGCCTATTCCTTCCAATTTCACATTGGAGCTCACACCGCAAAAGGGTTTCGGCTCTCAAGAAGGTGTTTCTAATCCTCTCCTCGCTGGTTCATCTAGAATCCAACGATATCACTCAGTTCGATGAGTTTGCCCAGGCATTCCCATATCAATTTTAAACTGACTACACAAGAACTCAATGCTTCAATGGCTGCTTGACTATCCTTTGCTCTCTATACCTATTCCTCTGGCGTGAATTTTTTTTTGAAAAATACTTGGGGTTTTTCGATAGCTTTCGAAAGAAGATACTTCGTTTTTAATGGAAAGTATTATGATTTGTACTTATCCAAGTTTACATTACCACTATACCAACACCAGACTACCAATGAATAATGAAAATTATAATTACCAATGAAGACATCTTCAGCAGATGGGTCCAACATCCAGTAGTTGCCTTTCCCAGGATCGTCATAATGCCTCGGAACCTTCACGAAACATTTATTCAAACTAAGGTTATGTCTTATAGAATTTTGCCATCCTTGTTTATTATCTTTGTAATAAGGAAAATTCTTCATAATATATTCGTAGATACCGTTTAGCGTTAGACGCTTCTCAGGGCTGTTTCTAATAGCCATCATAATAAGGGCGTTGTAGCTGTATGGAGGTTTTTCGTTGAGTTTTTTCTCTTTTCCTGGAAACAAATTAATCATATATAATAGTGAACAGGATTGACTAATCTAATAATAAAATAAAACCATGGATTAACAAATTCCATAACAGAAGTATAATAGATTTGATGAGATTGCTAATTCCACTGCAACCTCTTCAGATCTATTGTGGTTTTATGAATTTAGATAACATTCTCCAGCCCGGCTCTTTTTAAGCGTTAGTAGTGAATCATGATCGAGACTGAAAATATAACATAATCTATCTGGTTCAGTGTACCAAATTACATGATTTTCTTAATCAGGACGGAATCTAGTGAGACAATTTTATAAGAGGAATATTCTATACCTACTGTCTAGGCCACCTAATAAACGGATGCGATATATTTCAAAATAACATTAAATGACAAAAAAATCCAGAAATATCTCTATTTTACGAATCCTCCAGAACTCAGAGCACTTATACAATACAATTGGAATCACGTAAAATCTAAGAAATAAAGAAGAAACTCATGGTATTACTGTAGTGACATTCAAGAAGAGTCTATGGGTAAGTCTCCATGTTTAATATAAGCCCTTTTTGAATATGATCTATAGTTTTTCTATTGATTGATTGATTGATTGATGGTTATCAAAGTCGCCCCATTACTTATAAATAATAACATTTTCTGGCCTTCTTGTTGTTTGCTTTGGTGTAGGTCAGTTTATATTTTAATTCCAGGTCAGCTTCACTTACTAAGTGTACAAAAAACTACAATGGGCCGTACCTATAAGCGTGAAGTTGGGAGCAGAGCTTACAAGAACTTCAGCGATGAAAATATTGAAAAAGCACTAGAAAAGATTGTTGGTGAAAACTGGTCTATTAACAGAGCATCTAAAGCATTCAAAATTGCCTATGGAACTCTATAAAATAAATACAAAGGCATGCATGTGAGGTCACATGGAGGACAACCTGTTTTCACTGAGCAAGAGGAAAATGCAATAATTAGATCTGTAGTAACTTGCAGTGACTGGGGTTTTCCGCTAGGAATAGAAGATCTACAAATGGTTACAAAATCTTTCTGATGGGCATGAAGACGCACACTCTGATGTTGATGACGGAGTAGACTATTTACCCATTGACCCTAAGAAGATTGTGCCTGGAATATTTATTCTGGTAAAAGTGTTGTCTGGAAACAGAAATTGTACCAAGTATAGATACATTGCCAAGGTTGAAGGGCAAGTAGACCAGAATGACTACAATGTCTTAGGGTTAAAATCATTAGACACCACAAAAACAACTTTCAAAATTGTTCCTAACGACTCGTTTACTGTAAGTTTCTAGAATATTATAGCAATTCTAGAGCAGCCAGCAGAAACTTCTGGAGGTCGCGGCACAAGATATGTATTTCAGAAAACCGTTGATGTTTTTGAACGTTAAATTTTCTAACTTTTTTTTTCATTTCTATTAAGTAAGTTTACAGTGTATTATTTTAACTTGTAACCAAAGAAGGTGCCAAACTTAAGTTTTGTTATTTTTATAGAAAATAAAGTTTAATTTTGATAATAAATAAAGTTTTATTTTAATTTTTGCGTGGATACTATATGAAAATCCAATTCCTATGCCAAATCATAGGGGGTGTCTTTGATAATCTATGTTAACTTATGGATTATCAAATTCACCCCAAGCGCACCTCACTTTGATAAAAAAAAATATATTGATAGTGAGGAAATATGGGTTACATTGATAATTTTACACTTAACGAATCCGTTGTAATAAAAAAACATAGTACCTATCAAAGTTACCCCAACTTGAGTATGACTTTGATAATGTGGTTTTCACTTATTTTGAAGCAAATAAACCATCATTTGAAAAAAATTATAGCCCTGGATGTTTCTATTGGACATAGTGCTAATTTTCTATATTTTTTTTAAACAAAAGTACGTGTAGTTTTCATGTAATTCACGAATTATTAAAAAAAACTATCAATTTCACCCCATTTGACGGTACCTACGGTTGTCCTAAGAAAAAACTAACCAATAACTAAAAAAAGAATAGATACTAGTTCTAATTGGGGTTTAAATATTAGATAATCAATTAATAAAAGAGAAATCATAATGGAATCTCAACTTTTGCGGGAATGGCGTCATCTTCATTTAACAGCTACTAAACAATATACCTAGAGAACAACATTGAACCATGACGAATCATGGATTGATACAGACGACGCTATATGAAAGGAATGGAGCGATTTTTCAAAAAAGTGAAGAGCGGAAGGCAAAAGGGTAAGAATTATACATACAGGATTGAAAAATTGCTTTATTCCGAACTGTCTGCTGTTTTGAGCTATAAGCTTTTTCTTTTATCAAGAAACTAACGTGCAACTACATAGTGTTTAACATTCGAATGCTTGAATTGTTATAACGAAATTTGTATCCATTATTAAAAGACTTTTAAAAAAGGTTTGATTTGGGATTCGGAAGATATCAAATGCGGAAGTTAAATATAACATTCCTTATTGATACCCATGTCAAACGCACAGCTGTTGCTGGATTTAATGGCTCAATCCCCACAAGAAAAAGTTTCAAAGAAAAGAGTGGAATAACTGCTTCCAGCATTATTTCCAAAGGATGTAAAAATGCATTTCTTTCCGTGAGGAACACATTGAAAAACAATAGTGTCTAAAAGTAAATTATACTATTTTATACCTCTATAAGCAAAATATGATATCAAATCTCGTATTAGGTATCCACAGACTATTTTTACTTATTAGATAACAGATACTCATTTCATCATTGTCATCGATATTATTTTTGGTCATTCATTAATCGTCTCTAGTGGGATAATAGGTAGTTTATAGTTTATCCTCCCGCATTCCGTATTAAAATGTGTCGGAGCCACTATATTTAATATAAAAAGTGGCAGATGACTAAAAACCACCTGCCAATACCAAGAAAAATTAGCGATTCGAGATTGGGTTACCTATAAGTTACCGTTTACAATTATATACGATAATTGAGAATTTTTCAGAGCTTGATAAGTAGGTACGCATTTTTACCCAAAATTGGTGGATTCTATATAAAAATTTGATTCTCTTCATTGTTTTCGTTAGTAGATAAGTACCCACCTAGTTAAAATAAAATACATTTAACGTTTGTTTCGATTGCCAACAAAATCAGTTTAGTTTTAACAAAGTCATAGTTGAGTTTTACAACCGATGCATGAACAGCAATAAAAAGAAGATACTATAGCTTTTACGTTCAGCTGGAAACTCAGTCAGGTCGGGGATGCTATGATCTGTTATACATTATCTGAGCAAGCTTGAAAATATATTGCTTCATGGAGTGAAGAATTAGTTAATCTTGGAGTTGTTTTCAGACTCGTGCTTCTTTCAATACAAGAACAGCACCAGGATGTCATTCCTTATTCACTTGTTGGAAAAGTCGAAATGCGATTCTTTTCCCATATAACGTCATAGTTTCATGCCACCTGATAATGGTTTTGGAAGAGTGGGAAAAGAATATCGAAGAGGGAAGAAATTTTAGTGGGTAGGCAAGGAAGTATCACAAGGTTTTAAAATATCAAGGAGCAGTCAATAATTGTTAAAAAGACTGGAATACGTAGATAGATGACTATCAGTTAAGTTGGCATGGCAGAATATAGGTAGGTATTGCAAAGAAAAATGTAAATAGGTACTTATCAAAAGAGCTATAAGCTCTAGTCTCAACGTACCTTGAGAGAAAAGGAACAGTGATCTGCAGTTCACACTTTTTATACAGGCCATATAACAGATAAAACTGTGTCTAAAACGTCACATATCAGATTGAGTTTGTACCATGGTTCAGATCGAGACAACCGTCTTGTATGGCAATTACCGTAGGGTCCGTAGGTACCTAGAGCTGGTAAACTATCTGATGCGCAATTCGAAGTAGAAAGATGAGGTTAAAACCTAGAATCTACTCATTCTAACAAATGAAAAAAGCAGGATAGGTAATATTATATAAGTACCAGAATTTAAGACATTAGAAAACGAGACAATTTGATGCAAAAAATATTCTAGGTTTAGGTTTAGAGAAGATTTTCCAAAAAATCTTACCGTCTTTCTGAATATCATCTTCATCAGCAGATTTGTTGGAACAATCCAGAGGCGGTGTGGTACCAGTAACATCTAAGTCCGATTCACAATCACTCACTTCCGCATCCGATGATGTTTCTTGTTTCATCAAGCACTCATCCTCAAGTTCAGGAGTACTTTCACGAACATCGAGCGCTGTTTCAGGTAAAATAGAGTTTATTGTGAATGATTTGAGCGGTGTATGTGCCATAATACACGGCTTTGTAGTAGAACCTTGAGGCACAACCATATTTACATCATCACTGGTAAAACTCCCGATTGTTTTGTGTTCTAACTTTCACGTATTCTGTAAGACTAATGATTATTTCCCGTAGATTGGTTCCCTATAGCGTTGTGGATTGCGGTGACGCCTCTGTAAGGATTTTACCCAATCAATGCTGGATGTGAGGTGAAAGTAGGTGGGGTCTCTGTTTGTTTGCTGACAGGACATGGGTGTGGTTTTTGGTGAAGCATAAAGGACTCCACATAGGCGTAAGTATAAATGATTATACCTTTTATTAGTATACAAATTGGTTATACTATAAAACACGTTTACAGAGGTATCCGCCATTGTTATGTACAGTCGTATCTATATATTTATTCGTATCTGATAGGAATCGTGTTAAAGTCAGAGACGGGTTA
The DNA here is from genome assembly GCA_910591695.1 of Galerucella pusilla. NCBI lineage: Eukaryota > Metazoa > Arthropoda > Insecta > Coleoptera > Chrysomelidae > Galerucella > Galerucella pusilla. The sequence goes on from CAJUYI010002093.1 coordinate 13,337, forward strand.
GCAAATTCATCACATTTTCTAAAAGGACTTTAACTTGGTCAAAATTAGTCAAATCAACTGGATCACCGATAGTTCCAAAATAAACCATGGCACTGGGGCTGGTGTGAATGGACCTAGAAAAAGAATGTTATTTAGCCTTGGATATACCTAGGTACCTAAGTTTGTGTTTCAACCAGAAAAGATTACCACTTGATGAAATCCAGCCTCTTAGGTATTCTATACTGATGAAAAAATGTAAAGAAACCCCTAATAGACTGACAAAAGATAACTGTGACTTTCGTATGGATGCTGGGAGGTAATGGACCAGTTAGGCTCTAAAGGAGCCTTCATAGTCCTGAACCGTTTTGTAAGGTCACAAATGATTGCATAGGAGAGATGGATAACGAACACCAACTCAAATGGAAGTTAATGGGAAGTCACATTTTTCAATATAGTTTCATGTTTCCAACTCAATTGCTCATAATGGCCGCGATAGCGGTACAAGAATTGCTTATTCAAGCATGGCGATTTATAATGCAACAATTTTATTCCAACGAAATGCCTTAAACAATATTTTATTGTAAAATGGAACGGTATACGATAACGTTATAATGTAAAAGTCACTATAGAATCATTTAATACAACAATTTTCTTTAAAAAACAAAATTATCGCAACAAAAGGCTTAATAAAAACAATCAGTCCTTAAAACAACGCTATTCGACTGTTATACAACAATTCAGTCCTCTTAGAATTCCATTTTGCTAGTTGGGGTGAGAGGCATTTGAAAACAGTTACCAATCTGGTGACTGGACACTGCTCCATGATGAATCATCTGCACAAAATCGGCAGAGTTAGTGAACCTATGTGCAGGAAATGGAAACTCTATGACTGAGAACTTATAAGGACTCAGACGGAAGCTCTTTGGAAAGGAAATACTGCAACAATAACAACTGAAAATCCCTCTAGCCAAACTAGTGGCCTATATAGAAGACACGGAGACATAGAAGAATAGGTCCTTAGAAAAGTTCTACTCGTATAAAGTGGGTACTTAGGCACCTACTTACCTGTTCTATTTCTAAGCCGACATGCCATAAGTAGGATAAATTCACGGAGAATTCTATCATATATTTCGCCATCAAATAATTGATATCAGCAGTCCGAATACACTAAGTTAATTCAGCTGTGGAACCTTCCGTCAAAAGTTGAACCATAAGTCCATGTTGTAGGAATCAAAAAAACACAAAATGCATTTTTGTCCAAATCCAATACTTCGAGGATTGCTAAAATAAACCAAATGTTGGCGTTACAAACTCGTATACCGTAATGAAGAGCTGTCAATGTTACGTAGTATTGCCGATACGAATCATAGGCATTACGAATTGTCCGTTATGATTTGTGGGGTTACGAATTGAAGCGTTACGATATGTCATGGATTCTACGTATAGATATCTAGTATTTGCTTATTACTTTTTTGATTTTATTGATGCCCACGATATTTTGGTTTGCGAGAGTCTCGTTTCTTCTCGTTTCGTTTTTGAGACGAGATTGGAGACGATATTTTAAATTTTCCTTGTGAGAATCTCACTCGCGAAGTATCGCAAATATTAATTAATTATTCTAGATTAGATTAGATTAAATTAGAATTGGAGTGGCTCTTTGTCCTATCCCACTGCGACCTTTGCAGATTTATTGTGGTCCTCCCTATATTTAGAGCTCAATATCTAGCTTTATTCTTTTTATTAGACCTAATAGCCTGGATACCGCCTCCTTTGCGTAGCTCTCTGCCCTCGGTTTTTCTTCTCCGAATAAGTGAAACCGCACTCTTGCTAGGCCTTCGCACTCACAGAGTATGTGCTCCGCGGTTTCTTCTTCTTCCTGGTAGAACCTGCATAGGCTGTCATCTGCAAGGCCAATTGTGTGCATATGTTTCCTCAGCCTACAATGTCCGGTCAGCATTCCCACCATCATCCTCGTCGTTTCCCGACTTTGACTTAGTAGGTCGTGTGACAGTTTTGTCGAAGGGATTTTAAGGAATAATTTTGCGTGTCTTTGTCCTGGGGTTTCATACCACCAGCGCAACGCCTGGCTGTTTATCCTTTTGAGGATGCTTTCTTTACTTAGGCATTTTGCGATTCCACAGGAATTATTCTAATTAGGTATCGTGAATGTTGACTGTGCAGGGTTTGTTCAATAATATAAAATTGGAAAATACGACTACAGCCACCAATGCCAAGATTATCGAAGAACAAATAAGTGATGACTCTGATGCTGATAATGAAAACAGTGACGTAAATGACATAGAAAATAAAATTGTTAAGATTGATGACAACTCTAAAGCAATTTGCAAAAGGGTATGTTTTTTCAAAAATCAAACGTTCAGAGGTTTTAATACGATTTACAGGAGAGCATGTGAAGCAACTGGAGAAGCAAGCTGTTAGATACATGTCCACGACAAATTCCAGTGATGACATGCTTGCTCTGAAATGTGAAAATGTCCACAACTTCTTGTGCAAAAAAGGCAGATCTATAAAAATTCGCAGTAACAGAAAATGTATTGGCAACACGAAGAAGTCAATGAATTATTAATAGACTTTAAAATTTTAACAAAAAAAACAAGGGGCAACATATGCTACGTTGCCAGTGGTTGTTGTATCAAAGACTTTCTAAAAAAAGGGAAGGAAAAATCCTGCTTGCATTCATGTGTACCAACAAGCTATCCATTTATGTCTCTATTTGGGTTGAAAAAATTTCAATTTTGCAATAAGCCATTGCAGTTTTAGTTGAGGTTGATATTATAAAATTCTAGAATCAACAAGTGATTGCCGCATTGTAAGGATATTGTTATTCTTCGAAATTCATCTACACTGTGTCCACTTAAGTTCGCACCATATGGGAAACTTTTTTATTATCAGTTCTGCATGTTCTAGAATCTAAAATACAATTATCAGATATCAATTTTTTTCAGTATTATATGAGGTCTCTCAAAAAATATGAACTTTACTCAAGAATAAAGTAAGTAGGTACCTTTAAATTTGACAATATCGAAACCTGTTATAAATAAAAGTTGATCAGCTATGAAAACTACGTTCAAATATACGATTTCATCTGCTTATTCATATGAAAAAAAAGTATTGTTTTTTGAAATGTATTTCTAGATACAATAACAATGCAAATTTTACTGTAGTTACGTGTGTAATATAGCTCTGACAATCTAATAGCTACAAATGTTTGACAGTAACCGTCAGAGCGCGTTAAAATTTTACGCAAATATGGTAGCGATATTCGATATAAAGAAAATAGAAACAATATTAAACAAGCACAAAACCTATTTTATTAATGTAAATGGATGCAATTGCATATTTGAACGTAGTTTTCAATTCTGATCAACTTTTATTCTCAACATTTTTCAATATTGTCAAATTTAAAGGTAGGTATACTTTACTCCTGAGTAAAGTTCATATTTTTTGAGAAACCTCGTACCTATAATACTCAAAAAAATTGATATCTGATAATTGTATTTGAGATTTTAGAGCATGCAGAACTTTTTATGAAGAATAAGTTTTTTTCCTCAAATTGATAATAAAAAAGTTTCCCATATGGTGCGAACTTAAATGGACACAGTGTATATCCCTTTATAGATCGAATATTTTCAAATAATTGTTAATACATATTAGCAAGCCTAACCACCTCATATATCGAAATATATCCATAATAAATTATAGGTAGTCCGGCTCTGGTTATCGGTGTGTTTGTTCTGATCTGACAACAATCGCTATCGCATGTCATTTTCGAAGTTGATTGTTGTTTAATATACGAATACTGAAGTTTTCAATTAAATTATAATGCTGAATGAGTAATTGATATTAGTTTAAATGCTTTTAGTTATCGATGACATCAAAAAAAAAACTTCTAATGGTCCAATTTTTTCGATTGATTACATTGCATACTTTCTCGCTTTTAATTAATCAAATTATTATAATGTGTTTGATCGGTGTAGGTATTATTCATCAATCGAATTGAAATGTTAAATATTGGTCGGTAAAATTGATTTCGAATATAGATACCTATTTAATAATGTTAAAGTGATTTTTTTTTTTTTTTATTTTGAAATTTTTTGCGCATCAACCCCTAGGGTTATTAGCGCCCAACAATAAATTAACATAAAATTGATATACATTGATATACATATACATAATAGAATTTTCAAATTTTATACAGTAAGTTAACTGCTTTCAGGAAAAGTAACAATTTTTCAACGGCACAGTTTTCACCGATTATGTCTGTGATTTTATTCGGTATATTGTACAGCGTGATTTTGTTATACCTAAAACCATTTCTTTTAGTTGAAAATGTTCAACCCAGTTAGATGAGTATAGTTCCTATATAGGGTGATTTGAAATTCGTCACAAGGATAATGATTTTGAAACCTCGAGATTCACTTTGCCATACTAGCAACCATTCTTAAGTTTGTCTCATAGACTACGTATTGGTTCAAGCGTGAATTTGGAAATTAAAAATCTAAGGCCGTGTCTACATTATGCTGTATGGTGTCGATCGACAATGCCGATCCAGGGGTGGTATTCTGTTCACACTAGCGAGTTGTCTTGAATCGATCTTGTTCCCTTGTTCCCTTCACCAAATTTGGTTGTTTTGGAGCGACAAATAGCTCTAATTTCTAATACCCATAAGGTGTCGCCTACGTATTTTCTATCTTTCCTTGTCAAAATATCAATGTAAAATCAACGCGACGTCGCTTAAAAGCGATATATCTAGTATTTATGAACGGAATGTCACCCCAGTGTGGTTGGTCACCCGACATTGTCGATCCATGTCGGGTCGATTCGAATGCAAACCCGAACCAAGTCAGAACGGATAAAAGGAAGTAGAATCGACATAAGTTGTTTGGACATGTCGAAGCATGCTGTATTCCAGGTTTAACTCATCAACCTCATCTTGCAGTAAATTCTTCTAAGGATTATAAATTTCTGTGTATTATATTTTTTCCTACCATTGACGAGACTGGGTCGTACCCAAAATCTTCGTGGGCGACGCTGTTGCTGGTTTCTAACAACTGCAATATCAATTGCAGCAGCAGCTGCCACTACAGCATCTTCTGCATCACTTATAATTAAAAATTCCAATGAAGCAAAACCAATTCAAAATATTTTCAGTTTTGATAATGGCGGGTGATGTATCTTGGTCAACACGTCCACATACTGACGAGTTGAAACTCGATCGTGTCGAATGAGATTTGCCGATCGACATAATGTGGACGCAGCTTAAGACGTTCTATAACTCAAAAACCATCCAAAAAAATTATAGGTATAATGAGGAGTGGAAATAACACCACCATCACAACCACTGAAGATCCCCCCAGATAAACTGGTGGCATATTATAGAAGACATGAAGCTTCTGGAATGGAAGTAGGTGGGTAGATTACATGGGTAATGGTACAAAGATTTAGTTCAAGTGCCTCTGGGCTGTTGAGCTCAACCCAAACGTATGAATGAATGAATGAATGGGGGTTAAGATTTTGGAAATCAAGCTTTATAAATATTCTCATCCAATTTTTATTCATGTTCTCTTTGTCAATCTGTCTAAATTCAATGCAGCAATGTTTTCAATTTTTTTTTATTCCTGTTCACTTTACCTAGTGTTTTGGTTGCCAATTGGGCCAAAATGTCCAACATTTATTAAGTACTTTAGGTATACAAAGTTTTGAGTACAGAACTGAAAGTAGCCAGTAACAATGACCATACACAAAATAGGAATTTCTTACCATTTTTATGGTTCCATTAGGTACATTCTGAATCTACGTTTAAATATGCCCATACCATCGATTTCTTCATACCTCTTCCTCAGGTCTATTTTCGTTTCTTAGCGGTTGAGTCTCCTATTGTTTCATTTTCTGTTTTTTATCTGTATCTACCTATAATATTTTCTGTACTTCCATGTTTTCAAATTTGTTGTTTTGTTATAATAAACACCTTTATAAATCCTATCGATGTTCAACGTTTATAATGTCTTTATAGATAAATTTTGTTTAAAATGCTTTCTAAAGTAAGATATTATATTTTGTGGTGCCTAAATGGTTCATACCAAAATCTTGGACCCAACAAATCGATATATCACATTTCTTTAAACTTTTCAACATTAAATATATGCATCAGATTTTTGAGTATCTTTTAACATTTCAACAAAGCACAGGGGTTCAGGAAGCCAATAATAGATATGTTTTAGCGGCATTTTCAAAGTGTTTGACAACAAATAAGGCCATTTATTTCAATTTTCGTTGACGTCTAGCATTGGTCACGCAGATAAGCTATTTTCAATTGTTGTGTTGGGACAGACGGCACCGATCAGTCGATTTTTGACTTTTTATTCTACAAAGCGATCTAAATTATGTCTATTTCTTTCTGTGAAACTGTCACTCTGGTAGAATCGGTTAGAAAAGCATAAGGCGGCTTAGATAAATTTAAAAATCGGATTACTACAGACAGGTAACAAAAAATCTTCCGTTTATTTAGGAGCAAGTGCAAAAACATAAATTTCATATTTTTTTAGGGAGTGAATGTGTATCTTATTTACCTATAGGCAAAAGCTGAATTATGTAGATCAGTAGTGACTTTAGAAACCAGAATTAAGTCTCTGTTAGGGTTGAGAATTATACATTCTATAATGTATACTACGATTGTCGTGCTAAAAATAAGGTAAAAATATGGATTTTTGGAACAAATGAAATACATCTTGAACCTAGGGCGAATACAATTGACTAAAAAAGGCGTACATGAGGCAGTATCAGATATTTGGAAAAACACTGAAGTGATAGAGTGTAAGTTTTACAAACAACAATTTTTGCTCCAGGAAATAAAAACAAAATCTGGGATGGAGTAGAGAATATGACTTAAAGTTAGATAGGTATAGTTCATTTCAACAAGTACATAGAGTGCAATAATCACTAAACTAGCAGGTGTTTAACGGATATTACTGAGTTTACGAAATATGTCACTATAATTTAAGTAGCTTTAGATAGGTAATATTGAAAACTTGTAGTGGATCATTTCCTTACCACTTGTAGTAAACAAACTCAATTTCGTTTTGAGATATTATGAATAAACGCAGAAAGATTATCTATTGTTCTCAGGTAGTTCGCAGGTAGAAAAACAAAAACATGGTTAATGGTTACTCTATCTGAAGAATTTGGAATGACCGTTAACCAAAGTAAAATCAAAGCTAGGGTTATAGGACAAAAACAAACACATTTAAATATACATTTAGATGGAATAAAAATTGAGCAAGTTAGAAGATATAAATACTTGGGAGTAGAAATAGAAGAAAATGGAACGCAGGAAGTCGAAATTACCAATAGAGTACAAAAAACGATGAAACTTTATCACACGATGAATTCGACATTTATGAATAAAAAAGAATTTTCCAAGAAAACGAAGTTAAATGCATTTAAAACAATTTACCGGCCAATATTAACATTTGGATGTGAATCCTGGGTATTCACAAAGAGACAAAAGAGTCGAATACAAGCAGTTGAGATGAAGTATCTTAGGCAAGTTAAAGGAATCACAAAGGAAGATAAAATAAGAAATACGAAAATAAGAAAAAACCTTGAAATAGAATCAACACTAACTTTATTGAAAAGAGACAATTAAGCTGGTGGGGACATTTACAAAGAATGAACGATACAAGACCAGTTAAAAAAGTATGGCAATCAAAAATAAAAAAAGAACGAAAAAGGGAAGACCAAAACAAACATGGGATGGTGTTATGGTAGGCATACTGTAAGAAAAAGGTTAAACATGGACAGAAGCAAAAACAGTGGCAAGAGATAAAAAACAATGAGTTAAATTTGTACATGAATGAAATTCTATCTGGAACAGAACATCGATGAAAAAATGGATATACATATGTTTTAAGCATAATGCGATGTATCTAGTTTTAATAAGTATGATTGTAAAAGTATACCCTACACCATATACTATGGTAATTGGGTTTTTGATAATATATATTTTTGCAATTGAAATTTCTCTTTTTTTTTTCAATAAGAAAGGTCATGATCACTAAAGAAGGTCGTAATTTTTTGTTTTTATCTAATACATCAGTTTGGGTTTCATCTGCTCAAAAAAAACGACACAAGTTTAGGTGTTTTCTGCTACAATCCAAGAAAAAATAACGTTTGAGTAGGTACTGTTGAAATTTCCTACGAGCTATAACTTTTTAATCCGAATGTGGTAAACGGCATTAGATAATTTATTGCTAAGTAGCTACATATTTCTTAAATTTTGTGAGTTTAAACACCCCACGTAATTGGTTTCATTATTGATCGGTTATAAATCTGCAAAACGATGAGGAGACGAATTCCTTTTTGTAAAAGTCAAGTATCGCATGTGACTCCCCGCAGATGTCCTACAGAGCTCCCGTATTGTCGCAGTCATTACACGGTACCCCACAAAGCTCAAATCAAAACACCGTTTGGCATCTACGATACTATCAGCCGATACACACCGTGTTTAGCTCAGCAGGTTAGCACAACTGCCACTAAAATAGGACTCGATATGTAATTCTCACGATGCTTGATTTTGCTGAAATTGAACAGTTTTAAAAAAATTTTTTTGAGTATACTAGAATATTTATCGAGTTGTAGATGTGGGAAAATGGTAAAGAATATGAATTTGTGAATAAATAAGCTTAGAAAAGTTAAATGCCGCTGCTGGATAGTTTGTAAAGTGGAAGTATTTCAATATGTACTTTAAATAAGTGGTATACTTCATTCCACGATATTTCGTTTCCACTTTGAGCATCATGATTGATTTTAGACCGAAATCCACAACAGGTAGTCGTTAATCTGATAACAATAGCACAGTACAGTACTCGTTTCTTCGCAAAGCCAGAGGATAATGCCTAATAGGTACTATGATTATAATATTTGAGACTTATTTTCCAATCTATTCCATTATTTTATATTTTATTATCTACTTGTGCTTGGGAAGAAATATTTCTGAATTTTTATGCTCCAAACCAAAAATATGTTTCACGATTAAAGGTTCATCACCTTTTTCATGCATATTTCAATCTGACGAATAATTTACTAATTCTAATGGCGAGTTGTACAATACTCTTAAACTTAGCTTAATGTTCATTTTAAATTGTGCAATATCTGATTAACGCTAACTAGAGTTTTAAAAATGACATTTTAACCGTACAAAATTGGAGAGTTAAAGCTTAATCCAGTAAATATAACCACACAAAATTGTTATTCTTCAATTTTTTTACACATTGTACACCGACCACGTATGGAAATGAATGCTTTCGGAGAGGATAGCATATTGGTGGGAGATAGTGGATATGGTGTGAGCCGTTATTTTGTAACTCCTTCAGGAAGCCCTGATACTCCTGCACAAAATCTATACAATAAATCTCAAATCAGAACCAGAAACCCCATAGAAAGATGCTTTGGTGTTTTAAAAAGATTCCCTGTTTTGGAACTAGGCATAGAGGCCACAAAATTAATGACCATGGAATGGCTCGACAACTTTTATTACATGATTATTTCCAACATTTGTTGTAACTGAACCATTTTTTTATAAAAAAATGCAGATTTACCTCTCTGCAGTTACAAGCCATTTAATGTAATAAATAAAACTACCCATTGATAGCACTATTTATTTATTGATATCTGACTCACTGAAAGATATAATTAATATTTCAGCGTTAAGCACCAATCCACCACAATCAAAAATATTTTATGTCATACTATATAGTTCATTATTGTGTTTTTATTGCTTAGTTACCAACTATCTAATGTCGTACTTTATGGCCCGCTCGGGCATAAAGAGAAATAATTTTTTGTTCAACTTTTTTAATAACCATGTCGTAAGCTTCTTCAGACTTTTTTGGCAACAAATTTACAATTGCTTTTTCAATAATAAAATCTTCGTTAATTTTGACTTCTAACTTTGACACATAAAATTTATTGTGATATTATGACATTTACGTTTGTCAACATTTTTTAAAACACTGATTTGTATTGAGATTGGATTGCAATGACGAACTAGTATGACATAAAAGTTTGTATGTACCGCAGGCATAAACAGATGTGTATACCCTCGGGCGACTTACAAACCCTCGGGCCAGAGGCCCTCGGCTTCGTAAGGCGTCGCCCTCAGGGCATAAACATCTATTTATACCCTTGGTACATAGATAACTATTACCAACTTTGTTGCTAGGTTACTTTTCTCCTTTTCCTCTATGTGCGTCTAAAATGTCAATCATTTGACCTACTCCGATACCAACCCCTTTAAAATGAACGCCAGAAGTCGATTAGTTAACGGACTGCGTTAATGATATTGTACAACAGATAAAAACGAGAGCCTAGTTAAAATTTAAACGGTTCCTAATTAAACTTCGTTTAGTAGATCAAACATTAAACATCACTAAATTGATAATTTGTCAGTTTGCATAGGTCGGAACTCGAAATTATACCTATTTTCCTAAGATCTTCACATTCCACAATTTTTTCCATTCATATTATTATTGTGGTGAATAAAGATGACTTGGGTGAGAATAAGGAATGATTAATATTAACAAAGTAGGGATTTATCCATAGCACGTTTGTTATGAGTAGTCTTGGGCTTTGTTACTGAGCATGCCTTGGTTAGGGCAGTTGGCAACCTTGATGATGGACGGATGTCAGAAAGGCGCGGGCTCATCGCGGGGTATATGTAAACCAAACACATGTAGTTGTTAATGAACAATAAACGTCCTGAAACTTCAATGTTAATACTTCATCCACTTGAACCCACAAAACAACGTTAACTCATCTTTCTAAACGGGTGACATTCCAAACACTGTAGGGTTCTTTCTGGATTTCAGCTCCTTCTACTGAGGGTTTTGCGACCTACTAATTTTCTGCCACCAACGTAATACTTTTCCTTTGTGCCTAAAGAATATACTGAAAAGGTTTTTCACGTGTTCCTGTGAAGAATTTCTGACGAGAGTTCACCGACCAGCAAACTTTCAGCAACTGTTACTCCGTTCTTAGTCAAGATTTAGAAATGCCTGGCAGAAATTTCACCAGTGTAACTTAACGAATTTTCAGGCAAGTTTTTTCGACGCGTATAACTGGCCGCCATTTACACATCCGGCCATTTGGTAATTGGTTCTGTATCTCTGTATCTGTGAAGTAGGGAGGGTGAGTGTAGGCTCACAGCACTTAGGCCACATGTGACACATTGTACATCCTCCCGAGGAGTTGTCCTCCTAGGTCATCGTCCATCCTGTTCTTCCCAGGAAGGTGGACAGGTCACTAGGAGACATCTCCTTTATATCGGCAGGTGTAGGCAAAGTCTCGTCGAACACACACTCTCTTATTGACGATAACTCCGGACACTCGCATAAGACATGCCTGACAGTTTCATCTTCCTGTTCACACATACTGCATAGAGGTGTGTCCACTAGCTTCATAGTATGGAGGTACTTCCTTAGTTGACAGTGGCCAGTCAGAAATCCTACTGTTGGTAATTCGTTATTGTTTTCATAATAATTTATGAACATAAATGTTGTGTACTTCATTGATATTGTCTCATGTTATGAAAATGTACTATGCTACTTTATAATGTTACTATGACCAATAAAATATTCAATTCTGCTTGTTTTATGATACATTTTTATCTGCTAATGATATACATATATCCACGTTTTAATACATTTCCGCTGTATTGATTCGACTAATTTATTTTTGTGTTACAAATAATGGGACATAAAGAACAAATTAATCCTGTCTTGACACACAACGGGTCGCGAGCAAACACTCAAATCAACAAAATAAAGAAATCTCGAATCAGTTAAACAGACTCGACGTACGCGATTTAAAATTCAAAGCGGCGCCGCAAACAGAGTATGTATGATGAAAACAACCAGTATAAACAAACAATATAAAATTTCCGAGGATTCCACCAACTCGAAGTGTATCTTGTCTGCCATGTACTTCCGATACATAAACCATAAGAAGACGCTGTCTTTAGTGCTTCAAAGAAATGTGCGAGTAATATGTCATCGCACAACAGATTTGTTAAAGACGACCGTGTTTGATGAATTCTTATTTATACAAGGTTCACTTTGATGTGATCAAAATTAGTGATGTATTAAACGAACAGTTTGATTAGAAATGTCGATTCAAGGTAAATAAATGTTTCTTCTAAGAATGGGTTGAAAATACACAATAATTAATAAAGTTTCCTTTATATTCTTCACCTGCTGTTTGCTTCAAAAATCTACCCCTGTTTCACAGAGTGCCAGGGTGGCGAATGATAACTTAATGTACAAAAAATTTTAGCCGAACGCTTGAGCCTGTCAATTTAAGTGAAATACTGCTTTATCCAGAAACTTTTGAAGCTACCAGGACACGGATCTTTGAACATTTCACTATTCGCGATCGAACGTTACTTGAAACTTTAATATCAATATCTTCTAAACACACTGGCGAACAACCTTGTAGATCTTACGTGTCATTTTGGTCATATGTAATGTAGAGTGGTTAAAAAAGCACGTGAGAGGAAGAAGATTACGTGTATGTTTAAATTTCAATAGTGAATTTAATCAGAAACATTTTATTTCTCTTTCCAAAAAGTCATCATCTACCTTTTTCGCGACCTCTTTCTTCAGTTATACTCTTCACATACCATCTACTTATTCCCACTCTCCAAATAATAATGCACGCTTCTGTCGCATACCTCAAAGTGGAAGTAACAAACACTTCTCGACGATTACCAAATAGTCGAAACACATCTCATCCCTCTCCCTTTCATTATTCCATTTCTTTTCACCAAACAAATACGTTCTCAAAATTTGCAATTCGCTAGAATGATACGCCACCCCCTCAATCTCGCGAGCCACTTGTTTAACGTCCAACTCTAGCTTTTTCTCTTGGGGAAAACGACAACAGACTCAGAAAGAGCAGCAACTAATAACTATCACCATAGCTCGTTAAACTAAGAGCAGTGCCGGATTAACCACGTAGCAAGAGTAGCAATTGCTACGGGCCCCGCGCGAAAGGGGTCCCCGCACATAACCCACTTATCTCTGCCTGAGCGTAATTTTTTAAAGGGAAATGTCTGACACGTCAGACACTCGGTACACTCCGCGTCATATAAAACTGGTACACTTTTTTTCCCTATGT